>OX438782.1:14471891-14695875 GCA_949316455.1 Acleris holmiana | reverse complement strand
TTTGATGCGGAGGAATGAGGAAAATATTGTCAGGAAAGTTTTAAGTATAAATGTGGATGGCTATACGAGTAGGGGAAGAACAAAGAAACGATGGATGGACTGTGTGAAAGATGATATGGCTAGAAAGGGAGTGACTACCGAGATGGCGACTAATAGAGAAGTATGGAAGACAAAGACATGTCGCGCCGACCCCAAATAAGTTGAGATAAGAGCAGGAGAATGATGATGATGACAGTGGAAAATAAAGCCTCCACTGTTTTTGAAGTCGGTTACGAAAAGTGTAACCACAAAAAATGGTAATATACTGCCGTAATACCAAAGAACTCGGCAAACTGCAATGTAGTAGTTGAAGCATTCTTTACCCTATTAGAAACTGCATAAGTTATAAAATGCTTTAAATCTATTATGATACACAAGGTTCAGACAAACGAACGTCATTAACAAAACATAACCCTGTTCCGTACACCAGAGACTTCCTTACGATGTTAGGATGTTATATTTTATACATACATATATAACATCACGCCTTCATTCCCAGAGTGGGGTAGGCAGAGCTACGGAAATACCAACAAATCTAAAAAGACTTGTTGATAATTGTGTAACCACATTTTGCACAATCAGGCCAAGAAGTTTACTAGTGTATTAGTGACAGGTTGCAAGCCCATCGCCTAACAATACTACAAGCCCTTATTCCCTGAGTCGCCTCTTACGACATCCACGGGAAGACATGGAGTGACACTATTCTAACCCGGCAACGACACGGGCTTTATATTATATATTATTTATTTATTAACACGTTTACACGAAATATCCAGTAAGTATAGCTAAATAGAAACTCTGATTATGTTACTGTAAAAGAAATTCAGAAGAAAATGAACGCCGAGCCACAAGTATATTGGAAGAACAGTATACCAATGTCAACGATTAGATATGCCCCAATGACGTCCGTAGACTGTGAACGAACTATCAACTCATAAATGGGTCCTAAGTTCACAAGTAATTTTTTTTTTAAAATTGGTCATTCTTTATTATTGGCGAAACTGTTTTTTTCTCGAACACAGACACCGGAATGTCATTCAATAATAAAATTGTCGTTGAATAAATTATAGTTCAGTCAAGTTCAAAAGTATGTAAACACTTTAGTACCTTGTCACTTTAATCGCTTGGATAATTTCATATGGCATTTAAACATGACGTTAAATAGACAAGGTACTAAAGTGTATACATACTTTTGAACTTGACTGTACCTATAACAAATCTATAAAATATCTAATATTTTTCTATTAACAATATGCCTAAGGAAGTCGAAAGTGCGTTTGTCCGATCCTTGATTGAAACAATTAGCCGCTTTCTTTTGTATCACGGCAGTATAGACCGATTTACAAAAGTTACATTCTTCCAAGAAGCGAGTCTTAAGCCACATTGGAAACCAAAAGAACAGTACTGAGTCTTTCCTTTACTGGGTAAAAATTTACTTTGACAAGTTTTTGTGTTATTTTAAACTCGGCCGCCATTACTTTCAAGTAAATTAGAGCCATCAAAACTTTGACAACACGATAACGTTTCTAAAGCGATATGGTTTGACCGAATAGAATAGAGGCTCTGTATCAAAGATACATACACATACATACATAACATCACGCCTTCATTGCACAATCAGGCCTAGAAGTTTACTAGTGCATAAGTGACAGGCCCGTCAAAATTATTACTATCCTCTTCGACAGTCGGGTAATAGCTATGGCATGGTTCTAAAAAGGTGAAGCTAACGCGTGTTATAAATATACGAATTTCATTCCAAAGCTCTGCTAGTGCACAGTCCCTTATTATAATTTTCAGCATGTTCCAGATAATTTTCTTTTCTTTTCCAGAACAAATATGATCAAAACTCAACCCGAATTCATCTCTGACGTGATTGTTTGACATAATATAGAAGACTAGATGTTCCCGCGACTCCGACCGCATAGAACTCGTTTATAACCTCAGGGACCGTCAAAATTTTAGGGATAAAGAGTACACTAAGTCCTTTCCGGGGACTCAAACTATATCCATACCAAATTTCATCTAAATCGCTGCAGCGGTTTATCCGTGAAAGCGTAACAAATAGACAGACAGACAGAGTTAGTTTCACTTTATAATATTAGTTTAAAAGTACAGCACGCGCTATTCGTAATTTTGGCACATTACAAACCGTTGCGTATTCGCGTATTTAAGAATAGAATAGAATTACTATTTAAGACAACAAGGCCCATATTTACAAATACTTTACAGACTCTCAACAGTATAATTCTAACTTGATATTTACATAACTACTAAAATACTGTCGCGGTGTCAGCTAGACGGCGGCCACGAAATCGCCGAAACATGACACCCCTCTGCCAGAATTCCTCCTTTACCTCGTGAGGCCCACGTCAAATTTTACTAGTTCACAAATAACCTTGTGTAAGTCAACTAAAGTTTAGTCACTTTGACACATGTCTTAAATTTAGACCGTTGGGCCTTCCGAGGTGAAAAAGGTTGACAGAAAACATAAAAATAATTATATTAGGAAAACACTGGTCAACATCTTAGCCTGATTGTGCAAAATGTGGATACAGTATTAGAGTATTTTTAGACTTGTTTGTATTTCTGTAGCTCTGCCTACCCCAATCGTATAAAGGCTTGATATTATGTACGTATGTATGTATTAAGAATACTTGACAAATTGAAATTTTGTACTCGTATGCAGTATAGATTTCAAAACATTGGCTTTATTGGTCTATTTGATAAATAAAACCATAAGTAAATACGCGTTTCAATATGAATAAAGCCTATTCAAATTAACAAAAAAGCTTCGTCACAATTATATGCTACACATTTATTTATTTAATCTTTATTGCACAAAAACAAGTACAAATGGCGGACCTAATGCCTAATGGCATTATTTACCAGTCGACCAAATAACCAATGAGAAATTTACATTATTCAGTGGGTGTACAGAAAAAGAAGACAGATAAAACTAGAAACTTAACATTATTATCCTATCCATTGCTAATACTTAAATATTACAATACATATATACGTCAAATACTCGTACATATAATACTCATACTAATATATTACTTATATAATACATAAATATAAATATATACATACCTATAAAAGCAAAAGCGGAGAATGAAACGTGATGAGATACCTATGCTAAATGTCTTGTGCACATTGTGTATTAATTTGTACGACATAAAACCATTCTTCAATATCAAGACAATACTTTTGTTTGTTATCGCTTGTTTTATTTATTTTGATTATACTAAAGATGAATTCGATCTTTTATAAAATACTTTTATATAATATTAATGCCGGGTACAAAAAAATCTTCCACGACAAGCTTCGTCGTAATTAGTCTTTGATGACTTTTAATATTGTACACTAAGGCCCGCTTGCACGTAAATGTTAACCTTAAGTTGACCCCAGGCCAACAGGTTAATTTGTTAAAATTGATAGTTCTTGTATGAATCTGACATTATTGACGGGTCCAAGATGTAAACGTACCTTGCGGATTTTGTAAGTTTGGTTCGACGAGACCGAGGGTTCCGTACTGCCGCAAACAAAGTACTCATTTTTTAGTTTTTGTTATTTTTATTTAGGGTTTGTACTATAATTATACCAACGCGTCTATTTTATACCATTAATAGATACTTACTGATTTTTTAAATCTTTTTTAGGGTTCCGTACCCAAGGGGTAAAACGGGAACCCTATTGACTCGTCTGTCCATCTATCACCAGGCTGTATCTCATGAACCGTGATAGTCAAACAGTTAAAATTTTCACAGATGATGTATATCTGTTGCCGCTAAACAACAAATACTAAAAAAATGGAATAAAAAATACTTTAGGGGGCTCCCATGGTACGGAACCCTTCGTGCGCGAGTCCGACTCGCACTTGGCCGGTTTTTGCTGTTGTTGTTGTAATATCTTATACGGTTCAAAAGACACAGCACTTTAACGTTAGTACAGACGGACAGACATAGGCTTACTAATAGTGTCTCACTTGACTCACTCAAGCACGGAACCCCGGAACCCTAGAAAATTAACTAATTACAAAACCGCGTAGAAACTAAGCACACGAATTTTGAGTTTGTGTAACGAAGGCTTTGCAAAAACCGCTACAAAGTTCTATGATTGATAGTAGAGTAATAACCGCCCGTGGGTTGACCCTTCAGAGTTTTGTTGACGCCATGTTTGTTTTAGGACCGTGCCAAATTGCCTTTGTGAATACTAATGAAGTTTGTCTATTAATAGTGTCCACTAATGTCTTTACTCCTTTATCCCTTTAGCGTTGGGGAGTGCATGAATTAAAAAAACCGGACAAGAGCATGTCGGACCATGCTCAGTGTAGGGTTCCGAAGCCGTCAAGTACTTCAAACACAAAAATCAGCAAATAATAACAAATTTTCTATTTAAAGTCATTTGGTGCCGTCTTAGATGATTTTAGTAGGTATAAACAATTTAATCGCCTGTATCTCAAGAAACAATGATGTCTTCTTAGTAGTGATAGTTGTTCTTTAAAAATCACTAGGCACTTGAGCCTAATAAAAGTTAGCGCTTTAAAGCTTAGATAATATTTAATGAACGGATTACTTAATCGGACCTATCTAACGACACCGCACACTATACACGGTAGACGAGAAAGAAAAATACATCCCCACGTTACGAGTAGAAGACGTACCGTATTTTTTTTTTAAATATTTTATTGTACCACTTTGTTGGCGTAACTAATATGCATATTCATGCCAAATTACAGCCTTCTAGTACTAAGAGTCTCTGCGCTAGGCTGCAGATGGAGGGACGCACGGACATGGCGAAACTATAAGGGTTACGGGTTAGTTTGACTACGGAACCCTAAAAATTAGTTTGCAGGAGAAAATACATACATTGTAATCACGCCTGTTTCCCAGAGGGGTAGGTACAGACCACTTCTTTCCACCTGCTACGATCCTGACAAATCTCTTTCGCTTCTTCCACATTCATACATCGAGTCAAGCATGCACGTCGATTTCGAGTACTTAAGATTCGGCCCTAAGGAAGGAGTAAGTACTTAACAATATGAAAACCAGGCTAGAGCTTGTCAGACCATGCTCTGTGTAGGGTTCCGAAGCTGTTTCTATAAACACAAAGCTATCCTGATAAACAACAAGAACTAATTTTCTATTTAAAGTCATTTGGTGCTCTCTTCTCTTTCGTTAAAGACAATCGTTTTTATCTAGTAGAATAAAGCACAGTGGCAGTGGAAAGCACATATTATATAACTCCTATAGCTTTATGCCTTCGCTGCATAAAAAGTTATTGCAATCGAATACGAACGACATCGTTGTCACTTTGCGTGATCAAAAATGTAAAGGTTAGACAACGATGAACTCACTCTCGCACGCCCAGGTCGACTTCTTTCTTACATACACATACAACATCACGCCTTTATTCCCAGAGTGGGGTAGGCAGAGATACAGAAACACTAACAACTCCAAAAAGAATTGTTTATAATTCTGTAACTACCTACATTTTGCACAAATAGGCCAAGAAGTTTACTAGTGTATTAGTGACAGGTTATAAGCCCATCGCTTAACAGTACTATAAGCCCTTATTCCCTTAGTCGCCTCTTACGACAACCACGGGAAGACATGGAGTGGCACTATTCTAACCAGGCAACCACACCACCCACTTCTTTCTTAAAATTATAAATTTTTCTATGCTTTTCGATGTTATTTTTTTTTATATTGTAAAGGGATATATAGGTAGTACAATTAATTTTGCTCACAGAGTTAACATTATTATAATGAGTAAATATAATGAAGTAGAAAACATAAACTAATACTACAACTTAAAATTTAATTTTGAATTTTGAGATATAAATTAGAAAAGTAAACTAGTAATCGAATAGTTTAAGAAACTGTACCCTAAAGTTTACAAACTATTTAATTTCATTCTTAATTGCAGAAACAAATTGATGATACTTAAGTGCGAATAAATCAATACGAGAATATTTCCTATTATAAATATTGTCAAGTTAACGCTGTATAGAACAACTAAAAGCATAGAAGGAGCGACACAATAAAAGAAAACACAGATAGCTGATATCCAGTCTTATTGGGATTCAGTGTGCCAAAAAAGAGACAGTTCTTTAACCTAAAATATGATATTTTAGGTTAAAGAACTGTCTCTTTTTTCTTACACTGTTGCATAAGTAAACTATGATTATTTATGCTGATATTGTATAGCCTTCTGTACCTATTCTGGTGTAACGATCGATCTCGCATTGCCTGCATCCAGCAGAAACCATTAGTCAGCTAATAGTATTATAGAGGCCCCCACGAACCATCAATCATTTAGGACTGCGCCAATCCGCGTTAACATCGTCCAGATTTATTATTGCGGGGCTAAATGCTACAAGTTTTATTATGGTGGTTATTTAAAGTGTTGCTGTAGAAACATAGTTACGACACTGGGTTGTTGAGCCACTTGAATCTTCGTATTTTTGCCGTGTAATGCCAATCGGGCTTTGTCGTTTATACTCGTATTTTCCGAACATATGGTTGAGAGGGTATATACCTTTACTTGGCAGAATTTCATGTACTGTAATGTTCAACTGCCATAATTTTGTTTTTTATAATTTCGTTATAGGTACTCATTGTTTACCATATTTATCAAATGACAGAATGTTTGTTTCCAATAATATTAATTTAAATATTTTTCAAAATCATTGTAATCCATAATTATCCATGCCATAATATCATTTTTCATCCATGTAAATGGTGATTACCATCACAATACTGATAAATATCACATGTCTAACAAGGCTGTGAATTAGGTAAAATTTAACCAAATAAGTTAGGTTAGGTTAGAATTGCGATAAAGCGCGAAGCTTCTCGCATACGTGGAATAGGAGCTCCGCCCAGCGGAGCTCCGTCGACATAAATTACGGTCGTTCAGGTCCCTATTCCGAAAGAAACATTATCGTTTAAATATGGAAAACAATACGTATGGTATTTATTACATTTATGGCATCTAAATCTTCAGGAAAGCAACACATTCAGTAATTTAAATTATAGAATATAAATTTTGGACAAACAATAGATAACCTGTTGAAAGAGGCGATGGCTGAGATACGCGCCATAAACGTGTTGATATAAACAGGTTCATAACTTTTATAAAGCATGGAGGAGGTACACTAGCACACAGGCTACCTGATTTTAAGTGGGATCTGTGACCCATTGACATTTACATGCTCAAGACTGCAATCTTAAGTCCGCAAATTGCCAACCCTAAGGACCAAGATGGAATGCCTCTATGCTAGTAATTTCACCGGTTGTAAACCCCACACCGGAACACATTAATGCAAAGGTCGCTTGGCTTACATAACATCACGCCTTCATTCCCAGAGTGGGGTAGGCAGAGCTACAGAAATACCAACAACTCTAAAACGACTTGATAATTTTGTAACCAGTGTATTAATGACAGGTTGCTAGCCCAGTTCTACGAGCCCTTACACTAAAAATAATGGTACGAAAACTAAATCTGAGCGGCCAAAGTCGTCCAAAGAGAATTTCTTAATGAAAATTTTGAACTAATGTTTAGATAGGAAGAAACATCAACAAACCCTAATTTTAATCATTTTCAAACTGTTTAGCTCAGGCCCACGCTTGTTTTAATAAGCTATAAAGTTTACCAGCAGTCACAAAATGGCCGTTGAATGGGTCTGTGGTTCATCAAAATACTTATAGCCCGGGGCTATCAGTTCATCTCTATTCGTAGGCAAACTAACTTTAAAATAACTGTTAAAGGATAAAGATAGGATAAACTATGTTTATTCTGTAACTACCAGCACAGAAGAGAAGAAGCGTTACAAGAAACTCAATAGTCAGTATTTTTTTGAATATTGCTTATGACAATGATAGAATATTATAGATAAAACGACAACCGATTTTTAGTGTTCCTTATTCGAACTAGGAACCTAAGGGTAAACTATAAGTAGTTTCGCCATGTCCGTCTACACATTTTTTTTTTATTATACTTACCTTCCTTACACGTAACGTGGGGATGTAATTTGTTTTTTTCGTCCACACCACACCATAGTGTAGGGTGTCGTTGGATAGGTCTTTCAAAAAAATTGCGGGTTTGTTCCTACTATTTTTTGATTAAGGGATTCGTTTATGAAATATTAATTAAAATATTGCGTGTACTTTTAACTACATTAAGTAATCACCTGTCTCCAAAACGTGGCAGAATGATCCATCTCCCATGTTGGCTGTGTAGTCCGTTCATTTTCTTTACTTGTTAACAAGGCTGTGTCCTTATTAGAAGCTGGTAGGTCATAACCTAGATTATTCATCTCGCGAATAAAAATGTAGTTTTTTTTTTCACAAACAAATGAATTGAAAATAAGTTTATTGAAGGAACAAAACAAATTAGGGAACAACATGTCGGGCCATGCTCAGTGTAGGTGCTACGAGGTGGCAGTTGACGACACGCTAGCCTAGTTGGGAGTGACCCTGCCTTCGAAGCTAGGGGTCCTGGGTTCAAATCCCGGTAATGGCAGATATTTGTGTAATGAGCACCAGTATTTGTTCCTGAGTCTTGGATGTTTTCTATGTATTTAAGTATATATTTCTCTATATCAGTATGTTTATCGTCGTTTAGTACCCATAGTACAAGCCTAGAGCTTAGTTTGGGACTAGGTCAATTTGTGTGAGATTGTCCCGTGATTATTATTATTATTATTATTATTATTATTATTATTAGTTCAGCGTGTGCTGCAGTAGGGCCACAGAGCTGGATTTTAGTTCAACCTTAAAATTGTAAGTTATTAACATGGTTCGGACTAGCCATCGCAAAACAAAAACCTTCACTTTTTTCAAATTGAAAATAAAATATTAATCTAGGTTAAAGTGATTAAATTTCTACGGCATTTTACACTTTTGGTGGTAGAACATTGTGCAGGGTCCACCATCTTGCCCTTACCTACCGCCAAGCAGCAAATATGCATTGTTGTATTTCGGTGTCAGGAAATACAAGTAGTGAAATTTGTATTGTCCCCACATCGAGGCATTCCATCTTACTTCCCAGTCATACGATTGCAAATTGTCTATGGGTCATGGATCCCATTTATCATCAGTTGGCCATTGTTTTCAAACATTCTCTATGCCAAAAAAAAGTGAAATTGTGACGTAGAATGCTTAGTACTTGCCCTGATTGTGCAAAATGTGGTTACAGAAAGAAACAAGTCTTTTTAGAGTTGTTGGTGTTTCTGTAGCTCAGCCTACCCCACTCTGGGAATGAAGGCGTCATGTATGTATGAATGCTTAGTACAGTTGGCTAAGAAAATAAATCAAAGCAAGAGCACTTATCAGAAGAGTAATATTAGTAGTCAAGAAAATACTGTGTTAGACACGCGTAGTTTGCCAAGGTCAGCTGTTGTCTGACAGAAGCATTTGCATTTTATGACTTATCTCCATACGCCTCTTACGTTGTTGTATAGAATTACTGTCTTTTTTGGGGTCCCGTTGACCCACTACGAACTCTTATAATTTCATACATATGTATATAACATCACGCCTTCATTCCCACAGTGGGGTAAAGCATTTTGTTTAAATAAATTATTTGTGTATTAGTAAAAATATTTTTTTAACACAGTTGCTCAAAAAGTGGTACTTTTCGTAGCTGTATATCGTGCGGAAAGTTGGATATTACGCACTAGTGCGTTATAGTTTTCCACTTTTTGTCAATATAATTTTGTTTCAACTTCCAAGCCATGCGCCCAACCAAAATGGCTGAATCTGAATAAGTATTACGAATGATTAGATAGTTGCGTATTAAGGTGAATTCACATTACACCATGCCAAAACCGGGCCCAGCCCAGTACGGCGTAATGTGAATCCACCTTTATGCATTACCGCTGGTTAAAAGAGAATTATACTTTTTGATTTTTAAATATAGGTAATTAAATTACTGTGACTTTTTTTTTATTTGGCTGAATGGTCACAACCGTTGCCATTTCATAAAGTCTGTGTCAATTAAAAGTAAAATTGTCTCTTGTAATAGTTTTATTTACTGATTTATTTTGTTTCATTGATATTTTTTCGCAAATGTATTAAAAAAACGTCGCTTGATACACGTGCGGAACTGTCATTTTTAACTCGTCCCGAGTCTTGTCCCTCGCTTGCAGCTCGGGCCAAGATACTTCGGGACTCGTGTAAAATGACATACTTTCCGCAATTGTATCAAAATGTACTATTTTATTTCTTCACGCTACCATCAAGACCCGAGCAAACTATCCCATCAATATTATTTATATTTGATTTTGTGATGGAGCAACAAATCAATGATTTTCCGGGTTTTTCCTTTAGTTTTGTTGTAAGACCTTCCCTTTAAAAAAAAATCAAGATTGTAGGTCAATGGGAAGTACCCTATAAATTTTGATTTCCTTGAGAGTGTCGAAATATACGATTTTTGAGACATAAACAGCTGGTATTTTTTTACTATGTTGCATTTTTCACAGCTTCAAGGGACTTTAGACCTGAGTAAATGGTTCTAATTTTATCTCGATACTTCCACGCGTTCCCGAGATAAAAGGGTCTTGACAGACAGACAGACGAATGGACAACAAAATGATCCTATAAGGGTTCCTTTTTTGTTTTGAGTTACAAAATCTCCTCTTCAGCATACTTTTCAACCCTGCAACCTCGCGCTATCTTAAGGAGCGTTTTCATTATTTTAAATCTGTTAGAGCGTTCCAAAACCTTCTCCTGTGAGTTTCGTTTTCTTCCTCCAAATTTTGCGCAAATTCTCTGACCATCGAGGCGATAAGGTCATTGAATGCTTTGCCTGTGGAGGTAAGCCGTACTAAGTCTGTTACCATTTTTAAAAGTAAGTTAAAATATGCTATCACTTTCGTAGTTTTTCTATTATTTCCTTTACTTTTTTCTTTCTTCTATCTCATGCTTCGTCTCTTGTCATTGTTTGGCTGTTTTGGACGATGTATGTATGTATATATTATATAGATGTATAATTATTTATTTACTTTATGTATTCATATTTAGTTTATAATACTTTTTTAAATAGTTTTAATTTAAAAATTGAAATACTTTCATTGTTTCTTGTAGTTATTTAGTTAGGGTTCTAAACGAATTAATTTACACCGCCTGCCATGAATTTGTGTCATCAGTTATTTCTCTATCCAAGGTTGTCTGGAAGAGATCGCTACTTAACGGTAAGACCGCCTGTTGTATACCTATGATTTAAATGTACTGTTCCGTGTTCTGTTTTTTTTGGTGTTCAATAAAGTGTATTGGTATTGAATTGTATTGTTACGGACCCTAAGAAGGAAGTAAAGCTAAAAATTGCTTTGAGGCTTTTACTAAAAAACATTAATCCTCTCCTAATCTTAAATTACGACAACACTCCTATTTCTTAAGTCTTAAAAAGCAACATTATGAACGAAATGCCTAAGTTAATTTGCATCCTCTTAGCTATAAATTGATCTAGTATAATTTTGTTTATGTTGCGAAATTTCTCAATTCTCTTTCCAACTTAATAAACGTTAGGTTTGGCCTAATTTTCTGTTACTTTCACATTAACGGAATTAACATAAGACTTGAGCAAAAACTTGATAATCTTCCATTTAAATTATTTAGGGTTCTGTTATCATCAAGGAACCCTTATAGTTTCACTATGTCCGTCTGTCCATCTCTCAGGTCCTACGAAGCTGTAATTTGGCATAGTTATCCATTTAAGTTACGCCGACAAAGTCATAAAATTTAATCTGTTTTTCCTTCGGTATCTCCCATACAAGTAAAGCATATTTTTTTTTATTAGAACATCGAGTAAGGTGTTATTGGATACCTTACTCAAATCTAACCGTGAGCCCAACTCCCACGTGACCATTTTGAGTAGGTATGTATTATTTTCTTCAAAAAGTATTCTATAATCATACATTTGACGTTATTTTTTTTTTGTTGTTACGATTCAAAAACAAAAATATGTTAAAAGAATCTTTTGTTTGTACGGTCATGAAGTTTAATTGTTATGTCACAACGGAACCTTGCCATAGTGACAGCGTTAATCATTAATGTTAGCTTTCTTTCATTTGGTTTGATGCTGTCATTACGACAGGGTTCCATGGTGGCATAACATTGAAGTCTTTGACTGTATTATGACTTCAATTTCTTTCAAAAAAACTAGTATATCTGCCGTAATAAATAACACTAATTCTAAAAAAAAACGACCCGCTATATCTTACGGTTCAAAAGATACAACTCTTTTAAGTCAGGACGGACAGACAGAGGTGCAATTTGATAGCTTGACGTTCTTAGGCATGGGTAAATAGAATTTTTAAATTAATTATCTAGCCCGTGTGGTTTCCGGGTTAGAATAGTGCCACTCCATGTCTTCCCGTGGATGTCGTAAGAGGCGACTAAGGGAATAAGGGCTTGTAGTGCTGTTAGGCGATGGGCTTGCAACCTGTCACTAATACACTGGTAAACATCTTAGCCTACTTCTGCAAAATGTGGTTACAGAATTATCAACAAGTCTTTTTAGATTTGTTGGTATTTCTTAGCTCTGCCTACCCCACTCTGGGAATTAAGGCGTGATGTTATGTATGTATGTATGTATTATCTAATTTATGTCGATACTTTTTCTCCACCATAATGATTGTCTTAGACGGGATCCTATCAATTCATAACCAACGTTTCACACGAAACTGTAAATAATTCTGGATTTATTTCAGGACCATCGTGTAGACCCTGTAGGTTAGGTTAGGTTAGTGTTACAAAAATCCTGAAATATTTGTATTACAGAAAAAATGGTTGTCAAATGAATACTCGTAGGTTGCGAAACGATGCATTTGTCAAAGATTTGTCGGCGAATAGGCAGAGAACCGTCTTGTTTATTTTGTCCATTTCATACACTGGCCTGCACCTCGAAACATTATGAAAAATGTAACTTTGAGCAATTGTGAAATAGCAACCAATGTGTTTTTATTTTACTGATAGCGGACTCTGCTTCTGATGACATTGATTGTCATGGAAAACAAAATAAAAATGTTATATTATTGTCAAAAAAACGATTTCAATTTATTGTAAAGCAAAACTAAGAGTATCGATATCGACATCATAAATAACTCTTAACTTTGTCCTTAACGATGTACATTTTTTTTGGAAAACGCCCGCCAACTTCAATAGCATTAGTCTACGAGATACTTTTTTTTTTTTTTTATGTTATGGAGAAGGCACACTCAGACCACCAGATGGTAAGTGGAATCTGAGACCCATAGACATTTGAATTCTCAAGACTATAATCAAGACCTCAAATGCGTTGCCAACCCTGAGGACTAAGATGGAATGCCTCTATGCTAGTAATTTCACCGGTTGTCTTATCCCCACACCGGAACACAACAATGCAAACACTGTTGCTTGGCGGGTGGTTAATGGATAAGATGGTGGTAGCGATCCGGACGGACCCTGCACAGGGTCCTACCACCACTATAACGTCAGAAATGGCTCTCCGGCGGGGAATCGAACCCAGGTCTCCCGCGTTCGCGTACTAAATTGCACCTCTGATAATGGTGTCTACAAATAGGGCCCCGTTGGGCTCCTTTTCCCTAAAGATCATTTGACGTGCATTCAAACGTCACCAACGTACAAATAGAATTCATGATCTAATTTCGCAATTGTAATCAACACGGAGCAAACAAAGATTTGTGAGAATCTCGAGGAGCCGTATGTTAATTTCGTTAATTGCCAACGTCTTGGGATTGGCTTCCGTTTCTGTGGTTATGGTACAAGTGACGAGAAATCAACTTCAATAAGTTTAACGTTTACTAGCGTTTTTAACTTGCACTATTCGTATTTGGTATCGTCTCCATCAAATATATCTGTGCTCTTCAGGATACTCAAAATATTCCGATATATCTGATGGCAACTGTACCTGTGTAAATAGTCCACTTCAAATCTTGCAAAGTCAATTTTGTACCAGTTTCTGTTAGTAGAATGGACTGAAATTCGCCGTGCCTAGTTTATAGTAAGTAGTACAATTTCGGAATGCTCGATATAACTTTAGAAATATTTTAAATGCCATTAGCGATATTTAGGTTTGGTATTAAGGGACTCTAAGTATTTGTTGTTGTATGGATCAATACCGCTTACTCGCTTGTAAATGATACACCAATTATTAACTAGCGAGTTGAAGTTATCCCGTCACAGCGTAATAACAGCGCAGCGTTGAAACGCGTACATTTTTCATTCATTCTCGAATGACTTCGCTCACACATTTTCTTATGTGTTTATTATGTTTTTATGTATTATGTTCGTGTCGTTAGTGTTTCGCGATCTGGATCAAATTAACCCAAACGCCTATGTATCTGTTCTTTGGATATATTAAACTTGATCATATTTCCTTGAGACTGTTAACAAAATGAAGTTCATCAGAACACGATTAGAAACAAAATTGGGTGAGGACCAAATAGTTAGACCATAGTTAAGCGTAGTTAACCATACAACAAAAAAAAAAAGTTCCGTTGTGACACGACAACTATCCCTACAAATGTATGGCTAATTTTCGTGTCACAACGGAAAAGTTTCATAGAAAATTTAATTGAGTGAATTAGCGTGGACAACTTTTTGGTCCTTACCCAATTATCGATAGTTTTATTTTTCAAGCATACCCTTTTTACATATTTTGGTTGAATCTTCGAAAACCTACGATATTTGACGATATTTTTTAAATTAATAGTTCAGTACTTATAACTTCTTAATTGTGGTAAACTATTTTTTCAATAAAAGATGTGTTTTTAAAATGAATAGCAATTGACGCCGCAATCGAGGCGCGCGCAAACTATCTCCATCGCAAGTTCTTCGCGCGGAATCACATAAAGCCATCCCTTTTGATTCTTGTGTGGCGAGGCCGCATATATTGCCTCGTAAATGCTCGTAAGAGATAGCTCATATAGCTCCGCTGCCGCTCATGCTTCTCAACCCTGCATTTTTTGGCATTCGCGCGGGTAATCATGGAACAAATAGGAAGCTTTTAGCTACGTAAACATTTTCATATTTATATTGTTCTAATTTACGACTTATCAATGGATTTTAAATTCCAATGGAGTCTTACGTAACAGCTGCGTAGGTTTACATAAAGAGAGCAGGATATTAATTTAGAATGGTTTGAGTAGTTTTGAAACTGTTTTAGCTTACACTTCATAGATTGGCCACATCTGGTTCTTATTTAATTTATTTTTTAGACATTTAATTCATTTTCAATAAGCTTAAATAAACATAGAGCTTACCTATACTTTCTTATAAATTGAGAAGTGGTTACATAACCGTGAATTATGATCACTATATAAAATAAAAAGGTAGGTCATGATTTTGAAAACAAAAAATGTGCCTTAAAACCACAAAAAATACTTTGGCGGCGTCCTAAAATATTTTAAAACAATATACGACTTTAGTTGGAATGATCTGTTACTATTAGAAAATTGATTATTTTTTGCGTTTATTTGCGGTTTTTTGTTTTTCGAAACATATTTTTTTTATTTCATTGTTTGTAGTGATCATAATTCACGGTTATGTAGTCCCACTTCTCAATTAATAAGAAAGTATAAGATAGTTCAAGCTCAAGTTAGGTTTTTATGATTATTTTTTGTATATGTCCTGTTATTAAAGTTTTCTCAACGGCGTTAAGGTCGGCAACTATAGTATTTTCTTCCCAGAACCCCACGAAGCTGTTACCCCAGTTGGTAGGGTAAAAATGTGTAAGATGCGCGAGTAGTGTAGTGTGGGTTAGAATTGCCACTCCATGTCTTCCCGTGGATGTCGTAAGATGCGACTAAGGGAATAAGGGCTTATAGTACTGTTAGGCTATGGGCTTGCAACCTGTCACTAATACACTAGTAAACTTCTTGGCCTGATTGTGCAAAATGTGGTTACAGAATTATCAACAAGTCTTTTTAGAGTTGTTGGTATTTCTGTAGTTCTGCCTACCCCACTCTGGGAATGAAGGCGTGATGTTATGTATGTATGTATGTATGCGCGAGTATTTGTATGTATGTATGTATAAGCTCTTTATTGCACAAAAAATAAATAGGTACAACAAGTAATTTCGTACATAAACTTAAGATTAACTAACTACGGCGAACTCCTGACTGCTGGGCTTTGTTCCTGAGTCTTGGATGTTTTCTATGTATATGGGTATTTATTTCCCTATATTAGTATGTATATCTATTGTAAACATGTACCTACACCTTAGTTTGGGACGTAAAGTTGTGTGAGATTACATACACTCATAACATCACGCCTTCATTCCTAGATTCTGTAACCACATTTCGCACAATCAGGCTAAGATGTTAACCAGTGTATTAGTGACAGATTACAAGCCCACCGCCTAGCAGTACAAGCCTTTGTTCCCTTAGTCGCCTCTTACGACATCCACGGGAAGACATGAAGTGGCGCTATTCTAACCCGGCAACCACACGGTATTGTGTGGAATTGTTCCCCGATATTTAGTTATTATTTTGTACATAATTTACTTCTGTTCAGCCTCAAGACTCACTTCGTGGGGACCTAGCCCACTAAGCCGCTCAAACAAATCCCAATAAGGCTTACCTATTTTACATTAAAGACATCGAACATTGTAATTATAGGTATTGATTGTCTATAATCCGTTACCAAAGGGTTATATTTTCTTTAATATTAAAACGAATCAAATGAACTCCCCTCCACATTGATTCTAAAGTATTTAGTTCATTTAACGTTTTAGGAAAAAGTGTACGTCGATTCAGTTAATAATAACATGAAAATACCAAAATTTTATGTTTAAGTTATGTGGCGGTGTCAGTATAATCTCTTCAAAGTATAATAATTAGATAAATATCATAGGATAATGTCATACAAATTGACCTAGTCCTAAACTAAGCTCTAGGCTTATGCTATGGGTACTAGACAACGATAAACCTACTTATATGGACAAATAAATACTTAAATACATAGAAAACATTCAAGACTCAGGAACAAATACTTGTGCTCATCACTCAAATATCTGCCCTTACCGGGATTACAACCAGGACCGCTAGCTTCGAAGGCAGGATCACTACCAACTAGGCCAATGTATCGTCAAACCGATGCCTTCGAAGCTAGCTAATATTAATGCAAGAAATAGACCAATTTCTCATGTGCCACCAATATTTGTGATATCTATAAAGGTGCCAAGTTTGTCTGTAAAAAGTCTACGGTCAGATCAATGTATTGCTAATAAATGCAAACTTGCCTTAACTTGTCAGTTTCATTCACATCGCGAACCTGAATAATCGTGTGACCTTAACTGGTTTTCAGTATTTCAAAAATATCTGCCGTTTGGTTAGGTCAGTAAAAATTTTGCAATTCAGGCTGAAATAAATAAATATCACGAAACAATGTCACACGAATTGCTAGTCCTAGGTTTGTATGTACTATGGGTACCTACTAGACAACGATTAACATACTTACATAGATAAATATATACTTAAACATACATAACATCACGCCTTCATTCCCAGAGTGGGGTAGGCAGAGCTACAGAAATACCAACAACTCTAGAAAGACTTGTTGATAATTCTGTAACCATATATTGCACAAGTAGGTGTTTACTAGTTTATTAGTAACAGGTTGCAAGCCCATCGCCTAACAGTACTACAAGCCTTTATTCCCTTACAACACCCACGGAAAGACATAGAGTGGCACTATTCTAACCCGGCAACCACACGGGCTTAATACATAGAAGTTTCTAATATGCTCAATATCCAGAAGGATTTGAACCCAGGACCACTAGCTTCGAAGGCAGGGTCACTATCAACTAGGCCAACGTGTCTTGAAATAACTTTAATTATAATTGGAATTCTTAATATAGAGCCGTTAATTATCCCTGTAAATGTTGTAAATTTAATATCGTTTGTTATAATTTCCAAACCAAAGCTATCAGAAATCTAGACAAATCCTCGTAATATAAGTTTTAAGTACCTTCGTGAGGCATATCCATAAACCTTAATACAGATATCGCGTGGCGCAACGCTTTTGTTAAAAAAGTCAACAAAAAAAGTAATAAACAAGAAAATGATGTTTTCACTGTAAAATATTACATACCAGCTTTACATGCGACTTCTTCTGCAAAAAACGTGTTGATCTTTTTGTTATCTTTCACACTTTCAGAGATAAAAACGGCACACAGAGAAATTTACATTCGCGTTAAGAACACATTATAAATACATAATGACAACACGCCTTTATTAAGATAGTGCGGTAGGCAGAGCTACAGTAATACCAACAACTCTAATAAGACTTGTTGATAATTCTGTAACCACATGCACAATCAGGCTTGGAACACATTATGGAGAAATTAAAACACAGTCCACTTCTTCACTATCATGTTTATTCCAATATTAGCTATTATAGAATCCATCCGCTAAAATTCGTTTATCGGTATTCCCGTGGGAACTGCCCAATTTTCTGAGATAAATCTAACCTTTGTCAAGGACCTACCTACATGTGCGCCAAGTTTAATTCCGATTCGTTCAGTGGTTGAAACGTGATTGAATAGCAAACCATCCAAACTTTCACATTTGTAGTATTAGTAGGATTATATGGATATAGTATAAATTATACTCTCCAGTATAAATATAATAATATAAATCACTACATAGTATAAAACATTACAAAGTCGCTTTTTCTGTCCCTATATCCCTATGTATGCTTAAATCTTTAAAACTACGCAACGGATTTTGATGCGGTTTTTTTTAATAGATAGAGTGATAGAAGAGGAAGGTTTATATGTATATTACTTTAATCTGGAGCGAAGCGAGGGCGGGTCGCTAGTAGGGTATAAAGTAAGATAAGATTGCTCTCAACCCATATGGCTTCCTATTCGTCAATGGCATCATCAAATTGCTTTGTTTGCTTCTGTTATATTCTGTATAATCCACAATACCGGTGAAACTACTAACATAGACGCATTCCATTTTAGTCCTCAGGGTCGGCAACGCGTTTGCGGTCTTAGGATTACAATCTTAAGAATGTAGTCTTGAGATTGTTTAATATCTACGAGTATCAATACATATATCTGGGCGTTTTAAAAAAAAGTGTACATCGTTAAAGACAAAATTAAGAAACTTAACTTTTCCATTTCGTCACGAAAATTAACGTATCTAAATGTATGGCTAATTTTCGTGACGAAATGGAAAAAGTTTAATTTTCTTAACTTTGTCCTTAACGATGTATACTTTTTTGGAAAACGCCCATCTATTATTTATAACTATAGCAGATAAAAGTTTAGTTTAGTGGTGGTAGGACCCTGTGCAGGGTCCGTCCGGATTGCTACCACCATCTTATCCATTAACCACCCGCCAAGCAACAGTGTTCGCATTGTGGTCAGGTGTGGGTATAAGACAACTGGTGAAATTACTAGCATAGAGGCATTCCACCTTAGACCTCAGGGTTGGCAACGCATTTGAGGTCTTAGGATTATAGTCTTGACAATTCAAATGTCTATGGGTCTCAGATTCCACTTACCCTCAGGTGGCCTGAGTGCTCGTGTGCCTTCTCCTTAACATATAAAAAAACTAAAGGTAACATACCAGACAGCATCAAAAGTAGCTAAGTAGAATAACATGCTCAAAATGATCTAGACACGACGTATTCTCTTGACAATAGAGTCGAGTGCAAATCATTTTGAGCTCTTCGGTTGTGTGGGTCATACACAGATTTGGGTTACCGTCTTTCCTGTGGACACACCGAAAGTTAAAGTTTTTAAGGCCTAATTTTCTGGCTAAGTCTATTCCCGCAAAAACGCCGTCAGGACTGCTTTAGACCTATCATATAAAGCATAACTTATATGCACACAAGCTTTTAACTATTGACCACAGGAGAGACAACTTTTGTTTTTAAGAGTGTGTATGACCCGTGTAGCTACTTCTGCCCCTGACTGTACCGTACCTATCAGAAAAATAAGCAGGATCTGAACTTAAAAAATGCGAAGCTGTGATTTTTTTTGGAGCAACACAAACCATGGCTGACATCGTTTCAGGATTTAGCTTATCGTGCTGGTATTGTATTCCGAAACAAATCGTAAGTGACAAGACCCAACGCATTTATCACAGCGGATAAAGTTAATGTTACTGTCAACAGTCCCAACGAAAGAGAACGCTCATAAATCTTTTTATCCTTTTCAACGCTACTGACGTTGAACGTCAACTACGAATATTTTCGTCACTGCACCTCCGGCCACGTGGTTCGACAAAGTTGTCCCACTGACCAATCTTTCTATTTCAAAATCAAATGTAATAGAGTCGACTAAACTCCGCTAAGGCAGAGCTTCTATTCCTAGGTTCTTTGGGCCCTTCGGGCCAGCTGAAGGAACAACATAACTTAAATCTCATATTTATGTCACTAATATCGGTCAGTCGGAACACGAGACCTACACCGTCATTGCTACCGCGAAATATACCTGGGCTGGAATTCTACAAGATAATAACGATATCGTTTTTGACCTGTTTCCGTATTGTGAACGTTTTGATAACTCTTATGTCATTTACAATAATGGCGACTGTGACATACATACATACATACATACATACATAACATCACGCCTTCATTCCCAGAGTGGGGTAGGCAGAGCTACAGAAATACCAACAACTCTAAAAAGACTTGTTGATAATTCTGTAACCACATTTTGCACAATCAGGCCAAGGAGTTTACTAGTGTATTAGTGACAGGTTGCAAACCCATCGCCTAACAATACTACAAGCCCTTATTCCCTGAGTCACCTCTTACGACATCCACGGGAAGACATGGAGTGGCACTATTCTAACCCGGCAACCACACGGGCTACTGTGACATAAACGATTCTTAAACGTGTCAAACACGATATCGTTTTAACGCACCTGAATAGAGGCCCTGATTCCTTCTATGGTCGCGTTTATCATATAATACGGGCCCAGGGGCTTATTATAGCCATTAATTATAAAACATTCGTCACTTTCTGACAATTACAGTGCAAGAAAGACAGATGCTTTATCCCCCGCGATACACGATCATGCAACGGGCCCTGGTTCCTTATTATAGTCGCCTTTATCTCGGTAGATAAAGCGTTTGCTCCATACGGCCAATTTCGATTTTTAAACAAAGAAAAAATTGACTTCATTCTCATTACAATGTAGTTTAAATTAAATGTACACCCTAATGCACATCGGGCCTTACGAGGTCCCCACGTATTATCGGCTTGTCAGTTTTTGCTGGCGAATCCAAATTTGATTGACGTTTCCTATTTACGCTCTTTTGTGAATCACGAACTGTGCATACAATTTAACACTGAGTTTATATGGTGGTAGCTCGTTGGATGCAAAAGGTTATAAAAAAAACATTATCAGGAATATTTTTAAGTGGTATGGTATGGAGTATCCTTTCTTCTCCACTGCTCAACCATCTCCACTAACCAATGATTTTTACATCAAAATTAAATTGAACAGAGTCGACGGAGCTCAGCTCACGCGGAGCTCTAATTCCTGGGTATTTTGGCCCTTCGAAGCAGCTGAACTTAATGGGTGTCACTACCATCTTATGCTCTAACTACCACCAAGCAGCATTTGCATTATTGTGTTCCAATATCAGTGAAATTACTAGCATAGAAGCAGTCCATCTTAGCTCTCAGGGTTCACTTACAGTCTAACTAAACTTGCTAACTCCTCCTAAACAACGCAACGGATTTTGATGCGGCTTTCACCATCACTTGGATAATTTTTACAAAATAGTAGGTAATGTACAAACTTCAAATTTTCACCTCTATCTAATAATATCATAATCTTGAAAGTGACTCTGTCTTTCTGTTTGTAACGCTTTTCAGGAAAAACCGTTGAACAATTTTAGATGAAATTTTGTACGGAGATAGTTTGATTCCCGGGAAAGGACATAAAGTACTTCTTATGCCGAAAAATTCCACGGTTCCTGAGGGAATAGCGATAAACGTCATTTACGCGGACGGAGTCGGGGGAAACAACTAGTTTTTCTTTAATTACACCTATGCGATGCCGAAGCAGGTCAAAAGTGTTAAATATTTAGAAATCGATGCATACCACGTCACGGTATTTGTGAAAGATTGATGTTAGATGAGATTTTTATTTATTTGTTTACGCTTGGGATTCTCCTGAAATATCTTTGGCTTCCATTTAGATTTATTGTACCTATCAACCTTGCTGGAAATATACGGATTGCATTATGGCATGTGTTTTTAATATGTCATTATTTAATTGTATGTTAACAGAGTCTCTACTATAATCGATAAAACCATATTAATTTTCACTATCGTTATCGTAGTGTCAAAGTCATAAAAAAAAATAGACATTCGTTTCAGAATCACCAATCAATAATTTGCTAGTAACAATGTCGCTTATAATTCCATGGTCGATGTTATGCAATATCATCATTAAATTGAAGAGCCAGGCTCTTGACGGTGGAGTACCACTTTTCTCTATTCTGTGCCAGCTTTTCACCTCCTGGTACGACACGATATTGGCCTTCTGTCTTATTTGGTTAAAGTAAGTAAGCCTAGTTTCCTCTGGCTTCTCTGAAAACCAGCGTGATGATAAGTTTCCCAACGTTTTATCACATTAGCTGAGAGAAGACTATTTTGGTAGGCTTTTGTAATACAATACAATACAATACAAAACACTTTATTGTCCACCAAACAAAAACATTACACAGAATTTTCACAATTTAGAAGACCCAGGTAAACAACAGGCGGTCTTATCGCTGATTAGCGATCTCTTCCAGACAACCTAATAATAATAATATTAGTTTTAAGATTTTTTTTTGATTACAGCAACTTATTTTTTAAAATTTATACTCTAGTTTAAAATGCTTGTCAAATAAACGTATTTTCTTTCTTTTCTTTCATTATCTTTCTCCTTTTCTTCGACACCCACCAAAATGTTCGAAAAGAAACTATCGTGCCGCATCAAGTGCCCCACCATCTTTCTTTGACGACACACCAGCCTAGTTGGTAGTGACCCTGCCTTCGAAGCTAAGGGTTCTGGTTTCAAATCCCGGCAGGAGCAGATATTTGTGTGATAAGCACGAGTAATTGTTCCTGAGTCTTGGATGTTTTTCATGTATTTAAGTATATATTTCTCTATATAAGTAAGTTTATCGTTGTCTAGTACCTAGTACAAGCCTAGACTAGAGCTTAGTTTGGGACTAGGTTAATTTGTGTGACATTGTCCTGTGATATTTAATATTTTATTTATTAAATGTTTAGAAGGATTAGAGGACACTGATACAAAGAGGTGGAGAAAGATTGAAGGCTTTTGATAAGTGGTGCTGGAGGAGAATGGAGGGGATAAGTTAGACAGAAAGACATTTAAGGACCCAGTGCTGAATAGAATAAATGAAAGTAGGAATTTACTAGCAACAATAGAAAATAGAAGAGGAACAATGATAAGACACCTGCTACGAGTTTATCGTTGTCTAGTACCCATAGTACAAGCCTTTATCTTAGTTTGGCATTAGGTTAATTTGTGTGACATTGTCCTGTGATTTATTTCATTTCGTCTTCTACATTCTATAGTTTTTAAAATGTGTCTTTTCTCGTTCACCATCTTCAAGATCTCTTCGTTGGTTTTCTTTTCCATCCAGCTAATTTAAGATCATAAGATTGTGTTATGCAATGTAAGATTCTTGTTGGACTAAATCATCATAATAAATATCGGACATGGACATCACAACGATATTCGTTCGTACGTTTTTTTTACATACATACATACTATAAATCACGTCTGTTTCCCATAGGGGTAGGTACAGACCACTTCTTTCACCTGCTACGATCCTGACAAATCACTTTCGCTTCTTCCACATTCTTACATCGAGTCATGCATGCACGTTGGGTTCGGGTACTTAAGATTCGGCCCTTTTGCAGAATTTCTTCGTATTGATTCGAAGAAGTACGCCTAGGGCGGCCCCTTCCGACCCTTCCGCACTATATATCTCTTTCGTCAATCTTATTTCATCCATTCTTCCCAAATGACCAAACCATTATTTTTTTAAATATTAAAATCCTCCTATTTACTTGACAGTAATGGCGGCAGACACAATACGTTTATGTGAAAAGCAATATGGTTTTACGGGGTTTAATGCGTGTTAGACCATTCATAAAGTCATACATACATACATAACATCACGCCTTCATTCCCAAACTGGAGTAGGCAGAGCAACAGAAATATCAACTACTCTAAAAATACTTCTTGATAGTTGTTAGTTCTTGTGAGTTCTGTAACCACATTTTGCTAAATCAGGCCAAGATGTTTCCCAGTGTATTAGTGACAGGTTGCAAGCCCATCGCCT
The DNA here is from genome assembly GCA_949316455.1 of Acleris holmiana. NCBI lineage: Eukaryota > Metazoa > Arthropoda > Insecta > Lepidoptera > Tortricidae > Acleris > Acleris holmiana. Next base: position 14,671,492 of record OX438782.1, on the reverse strand, counting down.
AACAGTACTACAAGCCCTTATTCCCTTAGTCGCCTCTTACGATATTCACGGGAAGACATGGAGTGGCACTATTCGAACCCGGCAACCACACGGAAAGTCAGATTTTAACGATTTGGTGAATACCAGCGCAGGGTTTTATTAAGAAGACACTGAGGTCAAGTTGTGATATTACCTTGCTCACGAGGCTAACAACCAGAGGTAGGATTCCCGGTAAGGTTAATATTTCTACGTTGGGCGAGAATTTCTAAAATATAAAAAACCGAGGACAACGTCACACAAATTGACCTAGTCCCAAACTAAACTCTACGCTTGTACTATGGGTATTAGACAACGATAAATATACTTATGTAGATAAATACGTACTTAAATATATATAAAACATCCAAATTTCGGGAAAAAATCCTTGTGCTCATCACACAAATATATCTGCCCTACCGGGATTTGAAACCAGGACCACTAGCTTTGTACGCAGGGTCACTACCAACTAGGCTAACGTATCGTGAAATATATTTTTAATGTCACAAATAACGTTAACAAGCACAGCCACTCATACATTTGCAACCTTACGACTGCAATCCTAAGACTGCAAATCCTGAGCACTAAGAAGGAATGTCGCAAACCAAATTGATTTCAATTCCTAGTCTCGATAGTTCGAAACTGTCGCGTTTATTGTTCCCACACTGAATTCCGCAATTCTTTGAGAAAATGCACATCTAATATATAAAACCAGGCAAGAGCATGTCGGACCATGCTCAGTGTAGGGTTCCGAAGCCGTTTAGTACTACAAACATAAAAATCAACTAGTAATAACTAATTTTCTATTTAAAGTCAATTGGTGCCGTCTTAAATGATTTTAGTAGGTATAAACACTTTAATCGCCTGTATCTCAAGAACTAATGATGTGTACTTAGTCGTGATAGTTTTCTTTTAAAATTCATTATATGCGCTTTCATTTAAGTTTTATTTCAGATTGCACTTGAGTTTTCACAAACCCATAATATTTTTGAAAGAACTATCCAACGACTCCCCACACTATAGGGTAGATGAGAAAAAAAAATACAGCCCCATGTTACGTGTAGGGGAGGAACTCTAACAGTTTTTTTTTTTTCATTTTATTGTACCACTTTGTTGGCGTGACTAATATGCATATTCATGCCAAATTACAGCTTTCTAGTACTAAGAGTCTCTGCGCTAGGCCGCCGGACATGGCGAAACTATAAAGGTTCCTAGTTAGACTACGGAACCCTAAAATGAATCCCTATTTCCCTTGGTCACGGCATCACGCATGAACGGTTGGACCGATTTCGCTTATTCTTTTTTTGTTGTGTCCGTTATCGTTAGGAAAAGGTCCGTATGAAAGGAAAAAAATGTAATACCCACCGGGAAAGTCAAATTCGGGGCGAAGCCGTTGACGGGTAGCTAGTATTTTATAGAAATAGTCGCGTCGTGTGACATTTAAATTCATGAAAAGGTTTTGAGAATATTAAAAAAAAACATTTTTGGCATGTGTATAGATGAAAAAATGCATTAAAAGCTAATAAAAAAAAAGATTCACAGCGGAGCTTTAGGTTTTGTTAATTTAGGTTTTTAGTAATATGAGTATGCGTGTATATTCTATGGAGCATTGAAGTTTGAAATGTTGTTTTCCTAATCAGTACTATTATTAACGTCACATCGTACTTGTTACAGCAATAAAGCAAAAGCAATGAAACGACCCATTTTCATTCATCTTGAGTGTATGTGGACCACCATTTTGGTACTTGCTAGTTTGTTTTTAATAAGCATATAATGAATTTGCTAAAAAAACAGTTGGTAACAAAATACAGCGTGTAAATTTCATACGGGCATACATTTTAACAATAGTTAATATACACACTAATTAAGGTAAAAACTTGTGTAACAGCAACATTAGTTCTATTTTATCTTTCCTTACTATAATTAGAAAATCCCATAAAAATTAAATAAATTAGTAATAATTTAGTAAATTAGTAAGTTCCAGCAAGCAATGTATCTCACACATTTCGCCAATTAAATTAAATCATCTACGTAATATCATTTTGTAATAGGAAGTTGCACGCGTATGATCGTTAACTGGGCGTTTACCAAAAAAAGTGTACATCGTTAAAGACGAAAGTTAAGAAAATTTAACTTTTCCATTTCGTCACGAAAATTAACGTATGTAAACGTAATGGCTAAATTTAAATTTTCTTAACTTTTGTCTTTAACGATGACGTACACTTTTTTTGGAAAACTCCCAACTACGCCTGGATAAATTATATACCCGAATGAAATTTACACGCTGGATAATCCCAAATATTATTTTTGATAGCGAATTATTTAAAATGATAATACGTATATTATATTTAAATTAACTGCCGCCCGCCGCCACCCAATAACGCCGCCGCTGCGTTTTTCTTTCGGCTGTATGGTTTTTTCTTGGTCCTTTCGACCTAGTATGCAAAAGAAAGCATTAAAAAAAAAACGCATCGGACAGGAATGGGTTTTACGCGTCACCGGTCTTCAAAAGAAAAGCCATCCATTTCCGTGTGTGGTTGAGAAAAATATTAGGCTATCGGCTATTTTACTTATACGGGCATTATTTGTCATTTCTGACCCTCCGAGAACTAATAGAACCAGTGATAAGTAATGACGAGGGTAGACAGAGGTCTATTGATGTCATCGGTATCGAACTACCCTCCGAACTATAAAGGCACATCTACAATTCAATCGTGTCAAAAAACACCCTGGAGAGTTGGACATAAGGTCGCAAATGCTATACCCTCCTTTAAAAATGAACTCTTTTTGCTAAGCAGTGTAATAATAGTCAATTGGATTACTTGATCCACCTAAGAACACCTTTGACTTCCGTGATTTAAAAAGTTAGTTGAAGGGTTGAAAAAGGAAAGAAGCTTTCTTTTCTTTTTGAGATATATATCTTCTCAACACTGCTTGGAACTATGAAGATTTTTGGTCTGGTTTGGAGTCAGAAACCAATTACTGATAACATATACGGACAAATCAAACACATAACCCCCGTGGGCATCGCCGCAGTTAGGTAAAAAGGTTTTATTTCCTTGCAGTAGTTGAGAAAAACACTTAGGTATGACTCGTCCATAAATCTCTTATTTTCTACCCTGTGGTGATAGACAAGTTGCATTCGACAATCGTTAGCGATTATGTTTCGATTGAAAAATATATGGAATTGACGTAAGTGTCACGTTACTATCTCGGTGGCTTACGTCAATTCCATACATTTATCAATCGAAACATAATCGCTAACGATTGTCGAATGCAACTTGTCGAGCACCACTGGACAGGTAATGCCTGGGTTTTTGTTAAAGAAAAATAGACGAAGCGAACGCAAATCTCGGGCATGACGAGATAAATAAGACTGTGATTCCCAGGCATAGGGAGCAAAGGTTTCAGGGGCTGGTTCAAATTTGCTGCGTCTAAGATATGAAATAATTTGCCTCCCCCGTTAGAATATGTCCCAGCTAACTTTTAAATGTCATCTAAAAGCTCAGCTCAATATCACACAATTAAAAATCGATCAGCAAGTTAAAATGTTACTTTTGATATACTCGTACCTTTATAATTATTTGTACTTTCCTTAATTTCTACAACTCAGTTGTTTTACCCCGTGTGGTTGCCGGGTTAGAATAGTGCCACTCCATGTCTTTCCGTGGATGCCGTAAGAGGCGACTAAGGGAATAAGGGCTTGTAGTACTGTTAGGCGATGGGCTTGCAATTTGTCACTAGTACACTAGTTAAATTCTTGGCCTGATTGTGAAAAATGTGGTCGGCCTAATTGTTATTTAATTGCGTGAGTGACCAACCTTACCCACAACCTTAACCTTAACCTTACACAATAAAACTTCTGTATGTGTAACATTAGTCCAATGTGATGAACGATTGTTTCACAGAACGTTTCACGAAATTCTTCAAAATTTTCAGCGTTACAGATAAATCTATTGAGTTGCCATGCTGTTTACAAGCTGAACGTTGAATTACCATCTGGCTTGTATCTTGTAAACATGTCGAGTTTATAAGAAGTAATATTATGACTATAAATTTAATTATTTTTCTCGCTGCTACATTTTCTATTTACAACGGACAAAAGACTACAAACTGACTTAGGTTTAAGACCTTTGCATTAATATGAAAAAAATCCATTAAGTTATCCTCTATAAAACTGACCGACATTTATTTCAGCACTTATTAAGGAAACTGTCAGAAGATCGCGAGTCAAGATTCTTAAGCCCTTTAAGAGCACTGTGAAGCAAAAAAATCCATACAAAATGCGATAACGCTTTACTTACCTTAAAAGTTGACTGATTTTTTCGATTTTTGAATGCTACATACATACATAACATCACGCCTTCATTCCCAGAGTGGAGTAGGCAGAGCTACAGAAATACTAACTGCTCTAAAAGATTTGTTGGTAATTCTGTATACATATTTAAGCGATACACCTTTAAGCGTAAGCTTAAGGGTTAGGTTAGGTTAGGTCTCATTTGTTGACTCTTCAAAAATCCTAACCCCAATCCAGCACTTTTTCTTTTTCCCTAAATTTAGGTTTTATTTCTTGAATTGCCAATGCTGTATACTAGCTAAGTAGCTACCTTTTCTGTTTAAAGTATGTTTATGTAATGATTTTATTGAATTCCCTTAAGATATCTCTTTATGAGTATTATTTGTTTAATAATAAGTAAATTTATTTACTAGTTTGTACAACGTTCAGTCCGTCTGTCTCACTCGGTGCTGGCTAAAAATCAGCGCTGCAGGTGCCTAGCACCTCAGCATTGTGCTGAGCCAGTGTCCGGTTCACTGCCACGAAGACACACCAACCACTGTGTTTTTTTTTTGTTTACTGTTTTTACATTTTGTGTCTTTATGTGAATAAATGTATTTTTCTTTTTGCTTTCTTTCTTTCACATTTTGCACAACCAGGCTAAGATGTATATATGTTTTGAATGATGTTGTAGATATTATGAAAAAAAAAAACCCGGGCAAAAGCATGTCGGACCATGCTCAGTGTAGGGTTCCGAAGCCGTTACGAGTAAGTACTACAAACATAGAAATCAACAAGTAATAACTAATTTTCTATTTAAAGTCAATTGGTGCCAAAAGATGATTTTAATTGGTATAACCACTTTAATCACCTATATCTCAAGAACCAATGATATCTACTTAGTCATGATAGTTTTCCTTTATAATTCGTTATAATCATGTCCTTTCATTTATGATTATTTTTTCAGGCACTTGAGTCTAACAATAATTAGCGCTTTAAAGCTTAATATTTTATAAACGGTTTGCTTAATCGAAAAACTGTTTTTACAACCCCGTAATATTTTTGAAAGACCTATTCAACGATATCCCACACGATGCGGTAAACGCCAAAAAAAAAACACATCCCCATGTTACGTGTAGGGGAGGTACCCTAAAAAATTATTTTTATTATACCACTTTGTTGGCGTGACTAATATGCATATTTAAGCCAAATTACAGCCTTCTAGTAGGTACTATGAGTCTCTGCGCTAGGCTGCGGACGGACGGTCGGACGGACATGGCGAAACTATAAGGGTTCCTAGTTTGACTACGGAATCCTAAAAATTCAGATCGCTTTACTCGTTTAAATATACATCCATCTCAGAATGTTTGCAAACACTTCGAATGTAATCGACCGCGGTATTTCTCCATCAATCTCCAGAGCTTAAATATAGTTTAACATCTGTTGCTAATCCAAAAGGGCATTTGTATAATCCATTAATTAAAGGAAACTGATTCTTTCACTGTTATAAATGGTCCGACATGCTCTTGCCCGGTTTTTAGAGTTGCGTAGCCATATGGCTAAAATTTTATGTCCTTCCTCATTAGATAGGCAAATCTAACCTTGTCCATTTTAAGAGTAGCCCACTTCCTAATCTGTCCATTCCCAAAATGTCTTGTTACTAATTTCTTAGTCAGCGAGTTCATTCTGTTTCCAATTTATCTTCGAACTTAGTTTATTCCTAATGTAAGTTGTCTACTTGTATATTTACAGTTTTTAAGCTAAATACAAACGAACCATCCCCGTCTTTCTACTAGCAAGATATTCAGCAAACTTTTGGCAAATTACTAACTTGTCCATTTCCAAAGTCGTCCTTTTGCTAATTTTCTAAATTGTTGTTCTGTAAACCGCCAGTAAAAGTGGGTTAACGTCCAGTATGTTTGTACTATCGAGGAATATGAATGATTAGCAGTTTGACATAGTATATAAATTTTCCATATTATACATAATGTGTCACGACACGGTGGCCTAGTTGGGAGTGACCCTGCCTCCGAAGCCAGCGGTCCTGGGTTCAAATCCCGATAAGTGCAGATATTTGTGTGACGAGCGCGAATATTTGTTCACGAGTCTTTGATGTTTTCCACGTATTTAAGTATGTACATGTATTTCTTTATATAAGTATGTTTTTCGTTGTCTAGTACCCATAGCACCAGCCTAGAGCTTAGTTTGGGACTAGGTCAATTTGTGTGAGATTGACCCCTGATATTTATTTATTTAGTCGTGTCACGTAGAGACATTTATTATAATAAAACACAGCCAATTTACGCATTATGTTAAACTACTCGTTCAAATTCCTTGATGGTACGTGGAACATAGAACCTCCTCTTTTTTTTGAGTCGGTTAAAAGGAGCGTAGGTACCTTAATATTGAGTTGTAAGTAGATATTATAAATAACTTTTTAGCGTTCTGTACCGCAACATCCGTCCGACGCCAGTCCGGTTTTTAAATAGAAAATATTAGAATTATGTTTAACAACGGATGTCGGTTTGTTTGACGTACCATTTATCCCAAACTACCGGTTTATAATTGATACAGTACAGAACATGTTTAAAAATATGCTAAAAACTGTAAATCTGCCAAAACCCATTTCGCTGTCTAGAAACGATTTATTCATCACTGGTATAAATTAATAACATTCATGAATCAATGATTTAAAATTAACGTGGGTAATGGATTAGTTTAAATATTTCACTAGACTTAAAAAAACCGGGCAAGAACATGTCGGAACATGCTCAGTGAAGGGTTCCGAAGCCGTTAAGTACTACAAACATGAAAATCAACAAGTAATAACTAATTTTCTATTTAAAGTCATTTGGTGCCGTTTATACTGATTTTAGTAGGTGTAAATATTGTGTTATGTTATGTAAATACTTTAATCGCCTGTATATGAAGAACAAATGATGTATGTATGTATGTAAACACTTTATTGTACAAAATAAAACAGAAACAACACAATGAAGATACCAGAAAATAATGTACAAAGGCGATGTGATGTCTACTTAGTCGTGATAGTTTTCCTTTTAAATCCGTTATATTCGCTTTTATTTAAGTTTTTTCCGATTATAGACTAGAAAAATACATCACCACGTTACGTGCACGGGAAGTACGCTATTTTTTTCCGCGTTATTATTTTACCTCTTTGTTGATGTGCCTAACATGTATATTGATGCCAAATTACAGCTTTGTAGTACTAAGAGTCTCTGAGCTAGGCTGTGGATGGACGGACGAGCGGACGGACGGTCGGACGGATGGACATGGCGAAACTATAAGGGTTCCTAGTTCGACTACGGAACGTATGGCTATTTTTCGTGTCGCAACGGAATTATTACATAGAAAATTTAATTGAGTGAGTTAGCGTGGACAACTTTTTAGTCCTTACCCTAACCACATTCCTTTTTAATGATAAAGGTTACAATTCTGTTGGTTTGCCACCCAATTTCGATACAATTAAGTGTCCATGATCCTTCACTTATAAAAGTAATTTTGTTTTTAAATCCAAGGTAATATAATAAACACATATTCTAAGGACAAAAAAACCTGTTATCTAATTACGGTTTAAAACATACAGCTCTTAAAGTTAGGACGGAGGGACAGGCAGCGTATAGGCATATTAATAGGGTCCCGGTAGGCAAGGAATCCTAAAAAGGCTTAAGTTACTATCACTAAGTCTAAGTGTTCCATTAATACGTAATACTAAGTTGAGTATTTTCAAACTGCTATTAGAAATGACGATTTTGAAATCCTAAGAGCGGTTTCGCATTACGCCCGATCCGAATCCGATCCGAACCTGTGAAAATACGGTCCGTAGTAACCGTAGGACTATTTCTATGGTAATTTACGCACTAAATCCGATCTCCGTCATCCGATTTCTTTCCGTCATTCTAGAATCTCCATTCGTATTTGTATGATTTCACGGGTTCGGTGCGTAAGCAATATCCGAATTCGGTCCGAGTTCTCTAGACCCATATTTTCACGGGTTCGGATCGAACTAGTGACTAAGCAATATCCGAATTCGGTCCGAATTCTCTAGACCCATATTTTCACGGATTCGGATCGGACGTAGTGTGGAACCGCTCTAATTGTTGCCTGCCGAGTTGCAAAATGAAACTTAATTCACCTACATTTTTAATTGTAATAGAGCAAACAAATTATTTAAAGACTGTCTTGTCTTATTTTATCTTACATTTGTGACCTTTTGAATACACTACGACCCCTTTAGAATCTTTCCTTCAACGTAAGAGCATCCGGGTAATGTTAAAAAGTTAAAAAGTTATTGGTACTTGGTGACCGCGAAGGTTCGAACTCAGTTCCTTACGATCACGAGTCAACCCCCTAAGCCACTAGGCCACTGACGCTCTAAATACTATCTAGACTAGATCTAGATCATAAAAAAAATATTTAATTAAACTCCAGACTATATAAGCAGAGATCGGGCAAATGGGTGTCATTACTCGCAATAATGTGGACATGACTCCAATTTTAATGAAACAAATTAAATTACATTAATTTATTTCTTACCTGAACTTTAATCCTGTTCCTTTGTAGGATAGTTATAAATAGATAAATAATACAGGAATGGCCATTGATAATATATCAATTTTAGTACATAAAGTTTGCTCCATTAATTTCCGTGGATTCGAAAGGAGCTTTCACATCATAAGTTTATTTTAGCCGTTAAAAGGAATAAAATAACCACGGAAAAATATTTAAATACCTGTTTATTTGCTTTAATAAATATACACAATACCTAACAAATCTTTCCTGCCTTGAAAAGGAACTCAAATATATTTAGGGTAAGTAATCAATTAATGTAATATAATTTGTTTAATTAAAATCTATGGAGTCATGTCCACATCATTGCGAGTAATGACACCCATTTGTCCGATCTCTGTATATAAGTCATCAAAGAATAGATTGAGTGCTCGAACCGAGAAGTAGATAAACTAATACTTCTTTGAATTTATAATACTATTATCGAAAATAGCTTCACTTTTCACGCTTATCAGTTCGGGATGTATACAAGGTTACTAACTGCTATTGCTCTCACTGTAAAACTTGTACCGCAAATAGGGAGATTTTTTTGAGTGGAAATACAGACATACAGGGCTGAGATTTTACACGGTATATAAATATAAATAAATATCAATGTCACGCAATTTGACCTAGTCCCAAACTAAGCTCTAGGCATGTACATTGGGAAATAAATCCTTAAATACGTAGAAAACATCCAAGGCTCAGGAATAAATACTCGTGCTCATCACACAAATATCTACCCTGCCCTGCCCTACCAAATAGGCCAGCGTGTCGTCAAATACGATATTTCCTTTGACGTGTTTCTGTATTGTCAACGTTTCGACACCTCTTATTTACAGATTTTAGACAGTAATGGTGGCCAAGTTAAAATCCGTGCACGGGCACTTTTACACGTCAAAATTCTACCAACACTTCCCAAGAGGAGACCACTGCTGAGAAGAACTGCCGCAAGAAACTCAACAGTCAGTAATTTTTTAAACATATTTTTTTTGTTGCAAATTATCTCTCTTTTACCTTTTCGTGTGGACACAAAGTCACACTAGAAATTATGACAGCGGTTGTCAAGCTGTAGGTATGCGATACACTGTATTGATATTCGAAATTTGAAATTTCATGTACAGCTTATCAGACAACAAGCCCCTCTCCTACTGATATTCTAAATTTGAAATTTCATTTATTAACTTACTACAACACGGGGAGTCCTCGCACTCCTGCATTAGAGGGTCCATGAATATCGTTAAGTTAGTGGAATCATTGAATCGGCAATATCTCTAATATTTTATAAGCTAGAGTAAAAATAACACAACATGTGTTATTAATTAACAATAGCGAAGCAAATATTAAAATTTGTGCACCTATTAAAAATTACCCTGTATATCTAAGTTTGCCGCTTGATAATAATTATTATACTTCAGTGCTTCGTTCTCGGTATATTCTTACCATGTAGTTTCCTATTGTCACTAGGCAACTCAACGCAGTTTTAGAGCTAGAATTCAAAAACAAAACATATTAAAAAATACTTGTTATCTATGCTTACTCTAGCTCCATAGACTATATCTGTCAAACATCATTCTTATCGTTTGCGCGGCAACCAACGTAACGGATTCCTTGAAAAGTTGTTTTTTGCAGTGTTAGAGTAATTTATATTTCTAATTAGAATCATGCCAAAACGAAGCCATGAACAAAAAATAGAAAGATATGAGAAAAAACTCAGAAAACTTCGAGAAAAAAGCCATCGGCGTCATAAATCGTCCGATCTCGACACGCTTACAGGTATGTTTTAAGTTGATATAACATAATTATCAGTATTTTCAGCTATGAAAACCAGTTCCAGAAGTATAGTGAGGATAATTTTTACTGCAAAAGATATCCTCTCAAGCAAAATAGTACCTATTACTTTCATACACGAGCGGTGTGCGAGACGCATTGACGTGTAAATTTGAATACGGGTGATATGCGAGACATATCGACGTATTACTATTATAATATGGGTGGTGTACGAGATGCACTGACATATTTTTTGCGTATACGAGATGTACACGCAAGATTTTTATACAAAGTCGATAGCAACCACGAGGTTTGCTTTACTATAACAAGTCATAACATGTCGACGCCATCTTTCAGATCTCGACATGGCGTCTCATAGAACAACACGTGAATTGGAAAACACTCCAGATTTCCAAGAGTATGACCCGTTAATACGAGACAACGATGTAGAGACAGAGCAAGATCACCAACCCGAGCCTTCAACATTAGACAGTGAAACACTTCAGGCTCTTGGAGAACCAATTCAAGAGAAGCTCAAGTTTGGCCCCAATATAAATATTGACCTAGCAAAGAGATGGAACATCATTTTAAAAACAGGTTTAAGCAAAGAAATGAAGGAATTACTCCTAAAAGAGTATACAATACCGGAAAACTGTCAATATTTACAAGCACCGAAACTTAACCCAGAGCTCTTAGCCACAGTCTCTGACATCATTAAAAATAGAGATAAAAAGATAGAAGAAGAGCAACAGCAGCTCGGACAAGGCATAACCGCCCTAAGTAAAGCACTGACTATATTAGTCACTAACAACGATGTGAGTGACAGACTAACTGTGATTAAAACTTTAAGCGAGGCGGCTAGGATCCTTAATGATCTTCACTATTGTCAAACAATGACAAGAAAAAGACTCATAACTCCAGTGTTGGATAAGAAATTTTTAGAACTCATCAAAGATGATGAAAGAGATGAATTTTTATATGGTGGAAACCTCGCAGAAAAAATTAAAAATATGAAGTATGCTCAAAAAAGTGGACAAACTATCAAAAAAGTGGATAACTTCAAACCACCAATTCCTAAACCAGGACGCTACAACAACCATGGGAACCAGGGAAACTTCAACGGCCCGCCTCGATATCAAGTCCAAAGACCCTACAATCGGGGCGGGCACAAGCGCCTGCCGTCAGACCGCAATTCATACAAACCACCACAGCGGCCAATGAAGAGGTTCAAGCCAGACCTGAAACCTGTTCGGAAATAAGGGTATGTCATGGTGGTAGATTATCACATTTTATACAATGCTGGCAAAAAATTACAAATGATTTGTCCATATTGAGGCACATTTCAGGTTATAGTATACCTTTTGCTTCTATACCATTACAAAATAACACTCCTAAACCTTACCAGCCAAATTCAGACCATGAAAAACAGGAAATGGAGGATGCCATTTCCAAACTTCTTAAATTAGGTGCCATTTCGTCTTGTGAACCAGTTGAAGATCAATTTATATCTCCTATTTTCCTTATCCCTAAACCTAATGGTACTAAAAGATTCATTTTAAATTTAAAAACTTTAAATAAATATGTTACAACATCCCATTTCAAAATGGAAGATCATAGAACAGCAGCAGCAATGATTAACCAGGATAATTTTTTAGCAAAAATTGATCTTAAAGAATCTTATTTACTTTTGTCTATAAAACATAATCATCGAAAATATCTTAGATTCCAATTCAATAATCAATTATATGAATTTAAAGCATTGCCATATGGTCTGTCTTCGGCTCCTTATATATTTACTAAGCTCATGAGAGTGGTAGTAACATATTTACGTGAAAAAGGTTATAAAAACATAGTTTATCTTGATGATTTACTTTGCCTAGGTTCAGATTACAAATCTTGTCTTAATAATGTTCAAAAAACTATTTCATTATTAGGGTGTTTAGGGTTTATTATTAACTTTGATAAAAGTTGCCTGGAGCCCTTGAAAACATGCAACTTTTTAGGTTTTATTTTTAATACAGATACTATGAAAATAGAATTACCTATAGAAAAGAGAAACCATATAAGTAAGATAGTAAATAAATTTATTAATTCTCATAAATGTGTAATTAGAGATCTAGCTCAGTTAATAGGACTTCTAGTCTCAGCATGTCCTGCAGTTCAATATGGATGGTTGTATACTAAATACTTGGAAAGACACAAATACCTAGCACTATATAAAAATAATAATAATTATGATGGTTTCATGGATATACACCCAGAAATAATTACTGATCTTAAATGGTGGGGAATCAACATTTTTAAGGTTTCTAAATCTCTAACATCTCACAACTTTGATCTTGAAATTTATACTGATGCTTCCCGTACTGGTTGGGGGGCCGTTCATGAAAATATAAAAGTCAGTGGTTCCTGGAAACAAAAAGAACTTGAATTTCACATTAATTATCTTGAGCTCTTAGCTGTTTTTTTTAGCTTTAAAGTCATTTGTCAAAGATAGAAATAATTTGCATATATTACTGAGGGTCGACAATCAAACTGCAATTTCTTACATAAATAGAATGGGGGGGATCCAGTTTCCACATCTCAATAAGCTGGCTAGGAACATTTGGGAATGGTGTGAAGAGCGAAATTTATGGCTTTTTGCTTCATATATAAAATCTTCAGAAAATGTAGAGGCAGATAAAGAATCGCGAAAAATAAATAATGATACTGAGTGGGAGCTCAATGACCATGTATTTCAGATCATAAAAGACAAGCTTGGTACCCCATATATTGACCTTTTCGCCTCTCGGGTTAATAATAAATGCCCTGAATATGTTTCTTGGAAACCAGATCCTGATGCTATAAATATTGATGCTTTCACTATAAAATGGTCAAATAATTTCTTTTATAGTTTTCCACCCTTTAGCTTAATATTAAAATGTTTGCAAAAAATAAAACTTGAAAGAGCCACAGGAATCATGGTTATGCCCTACTGGCCCTCACAACCATGGTTTCCCATAATGCGAGAAATGCTTATATCAGAATTAATGCAATTTGGACCTCATGAAGATCTTCTGCTCTCTCCTTACAGAACCCGTCACCCCTTACACCAACAGCTTATCCTGGTGGCCGGAATCTTATCTGGCAATCCATGATGAGACAAGCAGTTCCCATGATCTCCCTAGATACAATGCTAGCTTCATTATCGAAAAACACTGTAAAACAGTATGAGGTAACTTTTAAAATCTGGTGGTCCTTCTGTCAAGAAAATAAAATTGACCCTTTATGTGCATCAGTACCAAAAATAATGCATTTTTTGTCAATACAATTTCATAAAGGCGCTTCATATGGATCTCTTAATTCTCACAAGTCTGCACTTTCATTACTTATAGGCTCACGTATCGGAAATGACGAACGCATGAAAAGACTTCTTAAGGGATTTTTTAAAACCAGGCCCCCGAAACCAAAATATGTAACTACCTGGGACCCATCGATTGTATTGAATACTTTAAAGACATGGCATCCATACTCCTCCTTAACTTTAGAATCATTGACCAAAAAAGTTACAACCTTACTAGCCTTGTGTACAGCTCAAAGAGTACAAACACTTTCACTAATAAAGATTAATAATATAACTTACCTTCAATCTGGACTACATATAAACATTACAGATATAATAAAAACATCAGCCCCTGATCGAGCTCAGCCAACATTAATGTTACCATTTTTCTGTGAACCTGAAATTTGTCCAGCTCTTGCTTTACAATTTTACATTGACTTTACTAAGGATATAAGAGGTACAATTGATAACTTGTTAATTACAACTAAAAAACCTTATAAAGCAGCTTCACCATCATCAATAAGTCGTTGGATTAAAATGACATTGTCAGAGTCTGGTATAGATACAGACACTTACAAAGGCCATTCTACCCGCCATGCGTCCACTTCCATGGCCAAGGTAAAGGGTGTATCAATAGAAAATATCAGAAATACAGCCGGCTGGACTGGATCATCACAAGCATTTGCCAGATTTTATAACAGACCAGTTACAAGTGATAAAAATAATTTTGCTAATGCAATCTTATCATCTTAGTATAAATGCCTTATGTGATACATTAACATATATATTTTTCTAATTATTATTTAGCTTATTAAAACATTTAAATGTTATTAATTTTGTAACAGTTCAGTAGTTAATACTAACAATTACTAAGCAGTTTAATTTAATAAGAATGAATATTATTATTTTTTGTTTTGTATGATTATTTAAACTAGTCTTATGAGAATAAAAGACTTAATTTGTTTTATAAATGTTTAATTACAGCAAATAACAACCTTACTCACACAACTCCCCTCATCTCTAAATATCTACATGGTAAGAATATACCGAGAACGAAGCACTGAAGTATAATATATGATCAAACGAACTTACCTTAAGTGATGTTCGATCATTATTATATGAAGTGCTTCGTTCGAAGGTATATACCCACCCAACCCAATGTATACAAGGCCTATATAGCCTTACATACTTTGCCCTGGGAGTTGTGATGAAGAACTCTGAAGAAATGATGTTTGACAGATATAGTCTATGGAGCTAGAGTAAGCATAGATAACAAGTATTTTTTAATATGTTTTGTTTTTGAATTCTAGCTCTAAAACTGCGTTGAGTTGCCTAGTGACAATAGGAAACTACATGGTAAGAATATACCTTCGAACGAAGCACTTCATATAATAATGATCGAACATCACTTAAGGTAAGTTCGTTTGATCATATATTATGCCTCGGTTAAATTAATGGCGGCCCTCAGTGTTCGATAGCATATTACGTAAATAGCCAATAAAATAACGACATTCGAATACACCATCAAATATTTATAATGAACTTTCAAGATAACGAATAAGATCCATTTTAGATTACTACAATAAAGGGATATTGGTCGTTATTAAATTCAATACCGTTTGATTAACGTGGATATACGAGGTCGTAATTTGTTGGTTTAATTGTGTTGATATAGTTTGGATACTAGGCAAAGGTACACAAGAGTGCTTAGGTTGAAGAACACTAACTTGCAAAATAATGGCTTGCAATAAAAACGGCTGTATGACTAGAAAACGATAATAAGCAATAGGCCTTTATTTTGCTGGGAAAAAACATATTGCCTTTGACATATTATCTTATTGTCAACGTTACGTTAGCTCTTATATACTTGATAGTAATGGCGGCCGAGTAAATAGCAATACGATAGCATTATCATCACTACTTTAAAAAAACCGGACAAGAGCATGTCGGACCATGTGTAATAAAACCCACGGGTTCTCACAAATACTTGTATTAGAGTATCACTCAGTAGCACAGTTACAGCAGAACTAACTTCTAAATACACATTCTACCCTTTTTAAAATAGACTTCTCCACCGTCATAAATCCTACTATATATTTTTCAACCAATCGGTGATATTATGACAATCAATACAACATCTAATTAAAGTTAAATGTTTACGTATACAATATTGTTAATTTCACAATTACTATATTAATTCTTAGCAGTAAGTTAAGCACTATTGAGACATACATAAGTGGATAATAATATCACCTTTAATCAAAATTAATCACACAATAGATTTCCGGTGGAGTTAATCCAATATACTTATTAACTTTAAAATCTAATAACACAACCTATTATTAAGAATCACAACACATGCTTGGTGTAGGGTTCCGAAGCCGTCAAGTACCACAAAATAAAAAACAACTAATTTTCTATTTAAAGTCATTTAGAGCCGACTTACATGATTTTGTAGGTATATAAACACTTTAATCGCCTGTCTATACCCATCTCAAGAACTGATTTCTACTTACTCGTGTTAGTTTTCTTTTAAATTCGTTATAATATATGCGCTTTCATTTAAGATTTTTTTAGACACTTGACTTTAACAAAAATTAGCGCTTTAAATTAAATTGATCGACAAATTATTGTTTAAAACCCACAATATTACTCACACTATGGGGTAGACGAGAAAAAAAAATTCTTCCCCACGTTACGTGTAGGGGAGGTACCCTAAAAAGCTTTTTTTGGTTTTACATTTTATTGTACCACCTTATTGTCGTGACTAATATGTATATTCAAGCCAAATTACAGCTTTTTAGTGCTATGAGTCTCTGCGCTAGGCTGCGGACGGACATTGCGAAACTAGAAGTATTCCTAGTTTGAATACGGAACCCTAAAAATGACAGTGTTCTATGGCTTGACGGTTACTTTGACGTATCTTGAGACGGGCACGTCAGCCAATATGAGTTTATTAATACGCCCCTTAAATACTCAACACTCCTTTACGCTGAAAGAAATCGATTAAATTACTAAATGATCTTAATCCAGTAACGCCAACAATTGCGTTCGCCTTCATAGCGTCCATAGTTATACCCATTCACTGTCTGGCAGAACGTGCCGGAGCACTGCAGCCTACTTAAGCGGCCCATTCACGCATAGTTTGCCGATCGTCGCTTATTGTTCACAATTTAAACTAAAGGCTTGGGCCTCTATGCTACAGGGTTAGCAACATTTGCTAATGTATTTCTAGTCTTAGGATCAGGCCCGCTATCCCATTCGAATGGGGATTTCGAATGGGTTTTATAAGGGTTTTTCTTAGAAAAGCCGTATCGCTTAAAATCTGTTCAATTTGCTTTTAAAACCCGCTATCCCATTTAGGGGGTTTCGAATGGGTTTTTTAAGTCTTTTGCTAAGAAAAGCCGTTCGATATGCTTTTTAAAGCGCTATTTATAAGGGTTATCTGTGCTTTAGCTGTTAAGGTTTCCCTTATGTGAATGGTTAGTTTAACAAATAACTTAGTCATATATTTCGTTATTCGTTTAGTGGGGTATTCTATTGAGAGGTCTTTGAAAGGCTTTTATTGGTGAATGGATGGGCAGGTCCTTGTTTAGGATTAAGATGTAATCTTAAGACTACATTAGGTAGCTTTAATTGCCTATTCTCTCCAAACAAAGTTAAACAATAGTAGATTGTTCAACGAGGGACTAGATAAGCTATTATGAAGTTCGAGTGTAATTATGGCTTTTTAGTCTCTATTTTTTACTTCTATCAAGAAATATTAGGTTGTTTATCAAGGGACACGAGACATTAAGCCATCTGAGTAAAATTAAATAGTTCGTTCAAGTGACATTGGGGCATTTTAGTGAATTTGATTGAGAGAAAAGAAATCTTATATTATAATCGTTATAATAAAGACGGGTCATACACTCTTAAAAACAAAACTTGTCTCTCCTGTGGTTAATAGTTAAAAGCTTGTGTGCATATAAGTAATGTTTTTATATGATAGGTCTAAAGCAGTCCTGACGGCGTTTTTGCGGGAATAGACTTAGCCAGAAAATTAGGCTTTCAAAACGTTAACTTTCGGTGAACAAGAAAGACGGTAACCTAAATCTGTGTATGACCCAGAGACGTAAAAAAATACAACTTAATAGCGCTCTCCGACAACAGCAACGTTATTTTGGAGGTAAGAACGATAAAATAATAGCCCATAGACAATATTTCCGATACGAAGATTTAGACGGTGGAGGTTGTATACTGTCAGTTCTCCACCGCGTACTCCGACGACAAGGGAAGCATTCAATTCATCAAATGACAACATATATCTGGCTGTTTGTGTTTTTCCAAGGCTTATAAGGAAATTAAAAATAAAAAGTACGTTAGACCCTAAACAAAGTAAACTAAACTTATCACTTTATTCCGCCGATACGTGGCTATTAGGGACGTTTTAAAAAAAATGTACATAGTTAAGGGCTTTAATAAAAACTAAAGTTAATTGATTCCTTTGTGTAACGAAATTTACCCATATAGTTTGTATGACTAACTTTCGTAACACAGAACGCGATCGTGATTTTGTTTTCATTAAGCCCTTAACTTTGTACAATATTTTTGAAAACGACCCATTACGGGTCATTGTAGATCGCGAGAAGTAAAAAATTTTGTAATAGGGCGTTTTCCAAAAAATGTGTAGGTACATCGTTAAAGACAAAAGTTAACAAAATTTAACTTTTCCATTTCGTCACGAAAATTAACGTATGTAAATGTATGGCAAATTTTCGTGACGAAATGGAAAAAGTTAAATCTTCTTAACTTTTGTCCTTAACGATGTACATTTATTTTGGAAAACGCCCAATAGCGCTTGTACATTTAGTAGAACACCTTACAGGGCATTATTGTAATGGCGGCCGCCCCTCTCGTGTCTGCTGCTAAATTAGTTAGCCATGTACACTCAGAGCTCATAGCTCACTCATAAAACATTTAGAGGCGTTTGCTCGAAGTGGTCAGAGGGGACTGGGACGAACATTTGACCCAATGTTTGCAGATGGGTAACAAAGCCACTCGGGGAATATTAAGTACCGTCAAGTGAAATAAAACTGGCCAAGCGGAATCGCGCTTGTAGGGTACCTACCTGCACTAACGTACATCATTAAACATGTCGCACCTTCAGAATTACAGTGACCCAATTCAAACACTTACAGCTTTCGATTTCATATCATAAATTTAGTACTATAGAGACCCAAGTCGAAATTCAAAATATTTGGATTCGGTCACCATAATTCTAAAGATGCGATGTCTGTTGTGTGGACACCCTCTTTATTTTTAATTATTTAATTTAGTTGTTAAAATAAGTAGTTTTACTAAATTTAAAACCCCCCAAGAGCATGTCGGACCAAGCTCAGTGTAGGGTTCCGAAGCCGTTAAGTACTACAAACATAAACATTAACAAGTTAATTAATAATTTTCTATTTAAAGTCAATTGGTGCCGTCTTAGATGATTTTAGTAGGTATAAACACTTTAATCGCTATACTTAGTCGTTATAGTTTTCCTTAAAAAATTGTTAAGTATGTTCTTTCAATTAAGTTTTACTTTTAATTTTGTTTTACGTTTATTATTATTTGTTATAGGAGCAATAGAAATGAATACACACTTTGTCAAAATTTTAATTGCCTACCTATCTGTTTTGGACATACATGCTAAGGATATTTTTAAATTTGACATGCAATGTAAAGCTTACATTGTATTTTTTTTCATGAAATAAATTAACTAGACTGAGCTGACAGAAAAGAAAAGCGAAAATATTCCACATGAATACAAAAAATAAAAAGTTTAAAAAGCCGAATTAGACCTATGTTAATCTAGCATTTTTAACTCTTTATGACCTCAGGATTACGCTATTAAAATGCTTCACGTACGTCCCGGGCACGGTGTATAAATAAATATCAAAGTTAAAGGTCTTCGTTCCATTCTTGCATGAATCCTATTTCCTCTATTGAATATAACTATAGTTGTTTATTAACTCTTAATAATGAACAAACATTCACAAAGTTATGAACGAAGGAGCATACGTAAAATATAAGAAAATTGCAAGGCTTTTAGCGATCTTCTAACTATAATTAACAATTAAAACAAAGTTACCTAGCTACAATATCGTCTAGAGCTTTCATCTGAAGACCCTAAAGCTTTGAAATCGAATAATTGAAGTTGATTGGTTTGTAACAAGTGTATTGAACGAGCTTCCACCGATTGTAGAAAAGAAACAATACTTTGAGTTTAATTAAAGTTTGTTTTCATGTGCAGATTTTTAAGACTTCATTTACTTTAAAGTGAACATAGAACAACAAGTGTCAAACTTAAAATAGCCCTCGAAAAAATTTGGCTTCGGACGTATGAACATTTAAAATTTGAAGGACCAAGAACATGTATCTGTATGTCATGATATGGTATATTTATCAAATAACAGATGGAGATTATTAAATTACAGAAGAATACATTTTGTTTTAATCTAATACATTTTGTTTTTTAGTGGTGGTAGGACCCTGTGCAGCGGTCCATCCGGATCGCTACCACCATCTTATCCATTAACCAACCGCCAAGCAACAGTGTTCGCATTGTTGTGTTCCGGTGTGGGGATAAGACAACCGGTGAAATTACTAGCATAGAGGCATTCCATCTTAGTCCTCAGGGTTGGCAACGCATTTGAGGTCTTAGGATTATAGTCTTGAGAATTCAAATGTCTATGGGTCTCAGATTCCACTTACCATCAGGTGGCCTGAGTGTTCGGGTGCCTTCTCCTAAACATAAAAAAAAAAAAAAAACCAACAGGCAAGGAGGTGAGTGAACTGGGACGACATGGACTTTCTTGTTTTAGAAGAGCCAGCCGCTAGTACCGCCACGGCACAATTTTATTAATGACCTGATCCGTTGTACGCTTGCTACCGCCTCTGTACCAGCTGTCCTGGAACCCGCAGGTATGCTTAGACACGACGGCAAGCGAACAGACGAACCTACATTAGTGCTATGGAACCTTGGTAGGGCATTATGGGAGGCGACCTGTGTTGACACATCACCGTTTTCCAGATCCAGTTGACCGAGTCGCTTGTTGCTCAGAGCGTCTGTTTCGATACTGACTAGATAGAAAGGGAGATTTGAGTGAAAAACAAGTAGCGGGCCACTTGTGCTAGCCCTCCTGGGTAGGACACTGGTGTGGGACGCAACCTGTGGTAACATTCGCCGTTTCCTACAACCAGTTGACCCGTAACCAGGCCAGTGCAGCAGCGGCCCAGGCTCAAATCCTCAAGCGCCGCAAATATTCATCTTTATTTAATGATTATGAATTTGTGGCGCTTGGAGTGGAGACCATGGGACCCTGGTCAGCAGATATGAAAAACTTCATTAAGGTCTTTCATCCCGGCTCATAGACGTCTCTGGAGATCCTAGAGCTGGTTCTTACCTCTCCACAAGATTGGGCTAGATATCCAGAGAGGTAATGCAGCCAGGGTCATAGGGACCATGCAGCGGGCGGAACTGCTAGAAAGGGTGATTTTTCAAGTGGTTTTTTATCTTTTATTGTTTAAGTAGTATAGCTTAGTAAGTTTGATTTGTTTATTTACCAAACGCAAGTCTAGTCTTGCGACACCTTTATATCGAATTCCTTTGTTACTCGATTGCGCACTAATCGGCGCGCGCGCACGTGTTTAGAAACACGTGCGCGCGCCGTATGGAGAATGCTGTGATAGCATTATCACCATGGCCTGACGCTGGGATTGTTTTTTTCTAAGATGAATGATTTTACAATAAAATACTATGGAAAACACTTCACTGTAACATCAACATTGCAGAGAAACAGTACAATAAAAATTACACAAGTAACCAACAAATGGTTATGTTTAATTGAATATTTTATGTTTTATTTTGTTTGTTGATTTTTTGCTCTAGCCAAGATTTAAATTAAGGAAATAAACCTTGGCTAATTTTAAACCTTCTATTCTGAAATGATGTACGAGTGGGTTAAATTTCAAAACTAAACTCATTACTCCCGCGGAAGGTAAATCGGCTATAACTAGCCTAGTGTAATAACACTCTTTCCGAGCCAGTGTGATGAAAAATACTAGTTGACGTAGCCCGTATAAAATGATAGTAGGTCTTTCTGTTTTAGTGTCAAATGCATGTATTTTGGATGACGTGTCAAGGTATTTTCTAAACAAATGGAATGAAATGATAACAAGTAAGAAAAACGTTCCGTAGTCCGTAGTTTTAGTGGTGGTAGGACCCTGTGCAGGGTTCGTCCGGATCGCTACCACCATCTAATCTTTTAACCAACGGCCAAGCAACAGTGTTTGCAATTGCTGTGTTCCGATGTGGGGATAAAACAACCGGTGAAATTACTAGCATAGAGACATTCCATCTTTGTCCTCAGGGTTGGCAACGCATTTGAGGTCTTAAGATTGCAGTCTTAATATTATAGTCTTGAGAATTCAAATGTCTCTAAGTTTCAGATTCAACTTGCCATCAGGTGGCCTGAGTGCTCGTGTGCCTTCTCCTTACCATATAAATACTTAATAATAGAGTTTTGACGGAAATTTAAACGTGAATCCTCATAAAGCTTTTTTAGGGTTCCGTAGTCAAACTAGAAACCCTTATAGTTTCGCCATATCCGCCCGTCCGTCCGTCCGTCCGCAGCCTAGCGCAGAGACTCTTAGTACTAGAAAGCTGTAATTTAGCATGAATATGCATATGAGTCACGCCAACAATGTGGTACAATAAAATGTAAAAAAAATTTTTTTTTGGTTTCCTCCCCTACACGTAACGTGGCGATGTATTTTTTTTTCTCGTCTACCTTTGGATAGATCTTTCAAAATATAGCAGGTTTGTGGAAACGGTTGATTAAGTAATCCGTTTATGAAACATTAAGCTTTAAAGCGCTAATTTTTGTTAATAATGAAAGAGCATATAACGAATTTTGAAGGAAAACTATCACGACTAAGTAGACATCATTGGTTCTTGAGATACAGGCGATTAAAGTGTTTATACCTACTAAAATCAACTAAGACGGCACCAATTGAGTTTAAATATCGTACATGCTCTAATTTAACCCCACATAACACTTTTCGTAGCTTTAAAAAGTTATTTAAGTATCTATACTGACCTGTTTTCAGACACACGTAAACGTGTTAAGTAGACACTTAAGAAGTTTTTGAAGTTCTGAAACAAACAGACATGTTATTATTAGTCCAGAACTAGGTATTAATAAAACTAATAAAGTGCAAATGGTAAAGTCACTGAAAGGCAAAAGCTTTATGATTGTGTTTTATGAAGTTTTTAATATTACTGCGAGACTTTACGAGCTTCATTAAATATGTCGAGGTTAAATAAGTTTATAGCGGGAATTTCACTTTTGCGGCATTATTTTAAACTTTAACTGAGCAATAACAGAATTGAATTTCAATGATTTGAAAATTGATTTGAAAATTGTTGAAAAAAATTACGATTGTTTTTTTTCGGCATCCTCTTTGTATTTACGTAATATTTTAATTCAATGAAAGGGCGTTTTCCAAAAAAAGTGTACATCGTTAAAGACAAAATTAAGAAAATTTAACTTTTTCCATTTCGTCACGAAAATTAACGTATCCCAATATATGACTAATTTTCGTGACAAAATGAAAAAAGTTAAATTTTCTTAACTTTGTCCTTAGGCTTAAACAATTTCTGAAATAGATGTAAGTTTCTTTATAAGGCCCGTATATTTTAAAGATGAAACAACAGCTGTGACGTCATTCCTGACGTCGATTTTGTACAGTGTTTTAGCAGGGGGTCTAAACTTTGACTTTTTAAAAATAACACGTCAATTATTGTACCGCATATCGTCACTACTTTGAATAAACCTCGTATCTTATATTTCGGGATGCACGATTTTAAACTTAAACATGAAGAGAAATAAGTTTAAAATCGTACATCACGGAGGTTTTTACAAAGTAGTGACGATATACAGTTATATATAGACGATAATCATAGAGCGTAAAAAATGTATGATCCCTGTCCTTGTACATTATACCAGTGGACGTCAGCGATTTTTTACGCATAGAATAAGTTTCATGCCGTGTGGTTGCCGAGTTAGTATAGTGCACACTCCATGTCTTCCCGTGGATGTCGTAAGAGGCGACCAAGGGAATAAAGGCTGTAGTACTGTTAGGCGATGGGCTTGCAACATCTGAGCCTGTTTGTGCAAAATGTGGTTACAGAATTATAAACAAATCATTTTAGAGTTGTTGGTACTTCTGGTAGCTCTGCCTACCCTACTCTGAGAATGAAGGCATGATGTATGTATGTAGAATAAGTTTCACACCTAGTAACTATTTTTAACCGACTTAAAAAACGAGGGGTGTCTGAACTCGTCGGGACCTTCTTAGGGTTCCGTAGTCCAACTAGTAACCTTTTTTACCATATCCGTCCACCCGTCCGTCCGCAGCCTAGCTCAGCGACTCTTAGTACTAGAAAGCTGTAATTTGGCATGAATATGCATATTAGTCACGCCAACAAAGTGCTTAAGTAAAATCTTTATTTTTTGTGTACTTGTCCTACTCTTAAAGTGGGGATGGAGTTGTTTTTCTCGTCTACTTCATAGTGTGGAGTGTCCTAGGATAGGTCTTTCAAAAATATTGCCGGTTTGTGTACACATTTTTTCGATTAAGGTATCCGTTTATGATTTTTTTTTGGTAATGTCAAGTGCAAGCAACCAAAACTACAAATCAACCAAAATCCGGAAAATGTCACCAATAAAAGCGCATACAACGAATTTTAAAGAAATACTATCACGAATAATTAGACATCATTCGTTCTTACCTAGTGTTTATACCTACTAAAATCATCTAAGACGGCACCAAATAACTTTATATAGAAAATTAGTAAATCCTTGTTGTTAGGGTTCTGTAGCCAAATGGCAAAAACGGAACCCTTATAGATTCGTCATGTCTGTCTGTCTGTACGTCCGTATGTCACAGTCACTTTTTTCCGAAACTATAAGAAATACACTGTTGAAACTTGGTAAGTAGATGTATTCTGTGAACCGCATTAAGATTTTCAAACAAAAATTGAAAAAATACCATAAATTTTGGGGGTTCCCCATACTTAGAACTGAAACTCAATTTTTTTTCAATGGATAGGTCTTCAAAAATGATATTGAGGTTACTTACATCACTTTTTTCTAAACTGAACAGTTTGCGCGAGAGACACTTCGAAATTGTTGAAATGTGTGTCCCCCCCCTGTAACTTCTAAAATAAGAGAATGATAAAACTAAAAAAAAATACACGATGTACATTACCATGCAAACTTCCACCGAAAATTGGTTTGAACGAGATCTAGTAAGTAGTTTTTTTTTAATACGTAATAAAAACATTGATCAAAGCTACAACGAACTTTTATATTATGTCACTTGCTGCTACGGAACCCTTCATGGGCGAGTCCGACTCGCACTTGGCCGCTTTTTTATGATTGTAGTACTTAACGGCTTCGGAACCCTACACTGAGCATGGTCCGACATGCTCTTTTCTGGTTTTTTTTTAAATGTATATTCCCGATTACCTCAAGACCGCTGGGCCGATTTGATAAATTGCTTTTTTTTTGGCAGGATATACTTTCTAGTTAGCCCCAATGTCAACATGTTAGGATCCTAATACGGCAACTTGTTCTTAATTCTGTAACCACATTTTGCACAATCAGGCTAAGATGTTTACCAGTGTATTAATGACAGGCTGCAAGCCCACCGCCTAACAGTACTACAAGCCCTTATTCCCTTAGTCGCCTCTTACGACATCCACGGGAAGACATGGGGTGGCACTATTCTAACCCGGCAACCACACGGAAAAGAATCAAAGATCAAGAAGTAACTGCTTTTAAAATGGTAGGTACTAAAGTCTGTGTCAATTGAACTTGCAAGAGATGTAAACAAATTAGTTTGTTTGGGACATGTCATAACCACACATATTCACCAAGCGTGTTGTTATCAAAAATAACGTATAAAATATTTATTTTACGTTATTTTTGATAAAAACAAAATCAAGTAAATAATTTTCTAAAGAGGATTGTGAAGCGGTGCTTATATCGCGTAGCTGTCAAAAATAATCCATACAAATTTAGCTCCAGGTGATGTTTCTCACCCCCTAAATCTAAGAATAAATAAAACAAACAAAATTACTAGCATAGAGGCATTCCATCTTAGTCCTCAGGGTTGGCAACGCATTTGAGGTCTTAGGATTATAGTCTTGAGAATTCAAATGTCTATGGATCTCAGATTCCACTTACCATTAGGTGGCCTGAGTGTTCATGTGCGATTTTCACGATTTTTGAATATGTTGTAGATATTAAGAAAAACTAGGTCTGGACGTTACTTTTGTTTTTTTTCTTTCCAATAAATATTTTCTTGGAAACGTACCTACAGACATAATTTTCATAATATCTACATTATATTCAAAACTCGTAAATATCGGACAACTTTTAAGGGGAGAAAACGTTATCGCATTTTTTGCTTCACAATCCTATTAAGATGTAATAAATATTGTTATTTCATCTTAAACTTAATATGAAAATAACTCACTTGATCTTTAAAAGTAAGTGATTATCGAGTAATTATGGTAAATTGGTCCGTTTGGTTTTGATTACATCTTTTGCAAATTCAATTGACATAGACTTTAAAAGCCTACTCCCTACTTTGGTTGCGGTTTTTGAGTAGAGCCTCAGTGCATATCCGACTACCGCTTGGCCGTTGTTTTTAATATAATGAAAACCTTTTCAGTTTGCGGTGTTTATTAATATTCCGAGATTTTATCGTTGTATCATTAATCACTCTTTGTTTGCGGGAAGAGGCGTGGCTGACACGCACTGTGGTACAGTTAAGAGTCTAAACCAATACACAAAATAAAAGGGGTTTTTTTAACAATGGCATGATGATTTTTTATGAAAGGGTTTTTTGCGATAAATGAGCTTTAGGCTCAGTGAGGATGCTTAATTTTAAGTTATTTGTTTACGAAAAAGCATATATTTTGACTTTTTAGGGTAAATAAATGAAATAAAATATATAAATTACTACTAGTACTATGGGTACTTTACAACGATAGACATACTTATATAGAGAAATATATACTTAAAAAATACATAGAAAATATCCAAGACTCTCTCATCACACAAATATCTGTCCTTCCGGGATTTAAACTCAGGATCCCTAGCTTCGAATGCTGGGTCACTACCAACTAGGCTAGCGTGTCTTCAGATGGGCGTTTTCCAAAAAAGTGTACATCGTTAAGGACAAAGTAAAGAAAATTTAACTTTTTCCACTTCGTCACGAAAATTAGCCATACATTTAAATACGTTAATTTTCGTGACGAAATGGAAACGTTAAATTTTCTTAATTTCGTCTTTAACGAATAACACTTTTTTTGGAAAACGCCCAGATAAGAGAGAAATATTAGAATCTCTGTTGTACCTCTATATTGACATAGAAAGTTACCCTTACTTTCGAATAATCACGATCGTCCGAATATAATGTATGTCGTTCTCATCCATTAACCACCCGCCAAGCAACAGTGTTCGCATTGTTGTGTTGTGAAATTACTAGCATAGATGCATTCCATCTTAGTCCTCAGGGTTGGCAACGCATTTGAGGTCTTAGGATTATAGTCTTGAGAGTCTCTGCGCTAGGCTGCGGACTCACTCGCGACGTCCGCAGCTTAGCGCATAGACTTAGTACTAGAAAGCTGTAATTTGGCATGAATATGCATATTAGTCACGCCAACAAAGTGGTACAATAAATGGTAAAAAATTTTTTTTGGGGTACCTCCCCTACACGTAACATGGGGATGTATTTTTTAATTGGCGTCTACCCCATCGTGTGGGGTATCGTTGGATAGGTCTTTTAAAAATATTACCGGGTTGTAGAAACAGTTTTTCGATTAAGCAAACCGTTTATAAAATATTAAGCTTTAAAGCGCTAATTTTTGTTAGACTCGAGTGTCCCCCCCCCCCCCCCCCCCTACAGCCAAAACTACCAATGCTAAAAATCTGTAAAAAATGAAAGGACATATAACGAATTTTAAAGGAAAACTATCACGACTAAGTAGACATCATTGGTTCTGGAGATACAGGCGATTAAAGTGTTTATACCTACTAAAGTCATCTTTTGGCACGAATTGACTTTAAATAGAAAAGATTACTTGATGATTATTGATGAACGGCTTCGGAACCCTATACTGAGCATGGCCCGACATGCTTTTGTCCGGTTTTTTTGTATATTGTTATGAACTCTTGCAACTTAAATAGAAATATAGCATCTAAAGTATAGTATAATAATATAATATACCGGACAAATTGACTAGGTTATTTCACTGCTGGACATTTTTCCAATACACGAGCGTATTCCAATTTCTTTTACAATAATGTGATTGGAAAGAGCTATGTTGGTATTGCACTACATAAATACGAGTAGAACTTCACTTTGCAAATGTAGGAACCATCTTGTTTTCATGTTACTAGATAGCTTTTGTTTGACACGACTGCCCAAAAAAAGGGGTGTTATGTTTTCAGGATTCATTTATATATTTGTGAGTTTCTTTATTTGACAATAACATCCTAATGCCTGAACCAAACATAGGCGTATGGGCATGTTTGAGTCATACACACAAAAACAAAAGTTGTCTCTCCTGTGGTCTAAAGCAATCCTGACGGGTGTTGATGCGGGTATGGGCTTAGCCAGAAAATTAGGCCTTAACAACTTTAACTTTCAGTACGTCCACAGGAAAGACGGTAGCCTAAACCTGTGTATGACCCATTTGAAATCGTATAATTACCGCGAGCAACATAGGTTAGGTTTTGTTTTAAAAAACATATGATGTCAATAATATTTAAAAAACAAACACCAAAATTTAAAAAAGTAATTGAATCTGTATTTGTGTTTTCAATTATCGTCTAGAAATTGAAGAGAAGGCTCCAAAAATATATCACATTGGGGTCCTATTTTGAATCGTTTACGAGTGACACTTATTAAAATTTTGCATGGTTCCGCTACTCGATAATTCTCGCAGTCATTATATAATATTTCTATGTATCGAATATAAAATCGAATATGCATGTTTTGTTTTACATTCATCGTCCAATAATAATTATTAGTTACTTATTACATCTGTGTGGTTGCCGGGTTAGAATAGTACCACTCCATGTCTTCCCGTGGATGTCGTAAGAGGCGACTAAGAGAACAAAGGCTTGTAGTGCTGTTAGGCGAGATGGGCTTGCAAACCTGTCACTAACACACTAGTAAACTTCTTGGCGTGATTGTGCAAAATGTGATTATAGATTTATAAAGTAATCTTTTTTAAGTAGTTGGTATTTTTTTTCCCGCTCTGGGAGTGAAGGCGTGATGTTATGACATGTATGTACTAAAAGGAATGAAATGAAAAACAAATAATTAAATGTAATTAAAAAAAAACCGGGCAGGAGCATGTCGGACCATGCTCAGTGTAGGGTTCCGAAGCCGTTAAGTACTACAAACATAAAAATCAACAAGTAATAACTAATTTTCTATTTAAAGTCAATTGGTGCCGTCTTAGATGATTTTAGTAGGTATAAACACTTTAATCGCCTGTATCTCAAGAACCAGTGATGTCTACTTAGTCGTGATAGTTTTCCTTTAAAATTGGTTATATACAATACAATACAATACAAATACTCTTTATTGAACACCAAAAATAAAAAATAAAAACAGAACATGGAACAGTACATATATGCTTATATGCTTTTTAATTTATGTTTTTTTTTTCAGATTTTTAGTATTTGTAGTTTTGGCTGTAGGGAGGGGGGACACTTGAGTCTAACAAAAATTTGCGCTTTAAAGCTCAATATTTCATAAACGAATTACTTAATTGAAACTTAACTTAACGGTAACAGGTGAAGTGATTAAATAATCGAAAAATTGCTGTCACAAACCCATAATATTTTTGAAAGACCTATCCAACGATACCCCACACAGGAAAGACGAAAAAAAAATGCATCCCCAAGTTACGTGTAAGGGAGGTACCCTAAAAAAAATTTTTTTTACCACTTTGATAGCGTAACTAATATGCATATTCGTGCCAAATTCCAGCTTTCTAGTACTAATAGTTTTTGCGCTAGGCTGCGGACGGACGTACGGACGGACGGACGGACATGGCGAAACTATAAGGGTTCTACTTTGACTACGGAACCCTTAAAACACACCTGCCATGCCCTAAAGTGAATTTAAAAATTTGTTTTGCTATTCCCTCAAGAACGGTATTTTTTTTTTAAATAAAAACTACCATTCGTCCATTCCGAGGGTTAAACTAAATTTCATAAAAATAGGTTCAGCTGGTAAACTGTAAAAGCGTTACAAACAAACAACTAAATTTCTCATTTTATATTGTATGTATTGATAATGTAGCTGACGGCTACCTCTGTTGAATAATAAGT
Organism: Acleris holmiana; assembly: GCA_949316455.1. NCBI lineage: Eukaryota > Metazoa > Arthropoda > Insecta > Lepidoptera > Tortricidae > Acleris > Acleris holmiana. Next base: position 14,641,089 of record OX438782.1, on the reverse strand, counting down.
CTCTGCCAAAAAATATATTTGGGACATGCTTTTGTTACCGATTATACTTTTTTTTGCCAACTCATTATCTGCTTATGTAGTCCAAACTAATGAGTCCCAACACGTCGGTACGTTAACTATAGCGGAGATCCTGTCACCACCTTCCAACTCCATCATCAGATCAGATAATAAAAAAAAAACAGGCGACAGTCTCACACAAATCGACCTAGTCCCAAACTTAGCTCTAGGCTTGTACTATGGGCACTAGACAACGATAAACAAACTTATATAGAGAAATACATACTTAAATAAATAGAAAACATCCAAGACTCCGGGACAAATATTCGCGCTTATCACACAAATATCTCCCTCACCGGGATTACAACCCAGTAGGGTTAGACAAGTTACATTCGACAATCGTTAACGATTATGGGACCCTAGCCAAGATGCAAACGCTCCTAACGTTTTTCTTTTCTATCGCTCAAAATGTATGGGATGACAGTCGACGTGGTTTATCGAAACGCACGAGTATGTTATCCCATACATTTTGAGCGATAGAAAAGAAAAACGTTAGGAGTGTTTGTATCTTGGCTAGGGCCCATGTTTCGATTAAAAATGTATACAATTGACGTAAGTGACGTGGCTATCTCGGTGGCTTACGTCAATTCCATCAATTTGTCAATCGAAAGCATAATCGCTAACGATTGTCGAATGCAACTTGTTTAGCCCCACAGCACCGTTGGATTCGGAGGCAGGGTGACTCCCAACTAGGCTAACATGTCGACAATAAGGTACAATAATATTGTATGGTTCTCTATCGTTTGACCGAATTAGGTACATATGCAATAATTTCAATTGCCCGAATTTTATACGACATAATTTTATATGCCATACCGATAATGTGCTATAATATTCATTTGCCGTAACGGCATTTTTACTGACACTATGAACTATTCAGAATTGTAATAAAACAAACCTATCTAACCTATTGGGCTCTATACGATGGCATGAAAAATTACCTGAACGGTTTACTTGTCTTATGTCTTTTTCGCAAAATAAATTATGGTATGTGATATTAGGAAAAATGAAATTATGAAAAATGAAGGGATATCATATTGTATAGTCATCGGGTTTATACATGACATGTGGTCCAAATTTCAGCCGAATCCAGTAACGAAAACTAATTCAGAATTGACAGCAAGATTAATTGAAGCCGACGGTTTGACGACGAGTTAGCCTAATTGATAGTGACCCTGCCTGTGAATCTAGTGGTCCCGGGTTCGATTCCCGGTATAGGCAAATATTTGTGTGATGAGCGCGACTATTTGTTCCTGAGTCTTGGATGTTTTCTTTGTATCTAAGTATTTTTTTTCTATTTAAGTATTTATATTGTCGCCAGATATTTATTTACTTACCTTTTACACAAGAACAGTGCAAGTTATATAAAAACTTGTAATAAACAAAGGCCATTTTGCTAAAACTGGTCGTTTATAAAAACGCCGCCTAAAACGTTGATAAACTGGCATTAAATTTAAAGACTTTCTGAAGACAATCTTGGCAACTTTTTTAACTTCTTGAGATCTTTTTTGTTCCATCGTCCCAGATTGATGCAACGTTAAAAAGTTAGTTGGTTTTATTTCTTATTTAAAAAGCGAAGATTTAAAGATTTTTAGATTTGGATCTCTATTGTCAGTCATAGCTACTTCTAGTCATAATGTGTATATGGTCATAACTATCGCACGTATTTTTTAAAAACTATTACATTTTCAGAACTTTTAAACATTAAACGTAACCTAACCTAGCCTTATGTACAAGTAAGATATTTAAGAAACTCTGAAAAGTTGATCCCAGCGATATAAAAATTATGACTAACAATGATTATGTCAACAGAGCGCTCCCGTTATAATAGAGAACATGCATGAAAATTAGAATTGAGTTTTATTGATACGATTATTTTTTAAAAGCATTATTTAAAACGCATACCCTAAGTTTTGAACCGTTTTTAAGATTTCATATAGAATTAAAATTAGTTAAGAAATTAAATGTACTTTATGGTTTAGATTATTTTTTTCAGCATCCTTCCTTTATTTACGTAATATTTTAATTCAACTATATTGGATTAAATATAGTAATTTACGAAATAAATGCAAAGTTCTTTATAAGGTCCTTATATTTTAAACATGGAACAACTGCTGTGACCTCATTCCTGTCGTCTATTTTGTACCCTTACCATAAGTTGCAATTACCGTACTCGCTAGCGAGTCGAATGCTCTGTACCCGTACCATGAGTTGCAATTAACGTACTCGCTAGCGAGTCGAATGCTCTGTACCCTTACCATGAGTTGCAATTAACGTACTCGCTAGCGAGTCGAATGCTCTGTACCCGTACCATGAGTTGCAATTAACGTACTCGCTAGCGAGTCGAATGCTCTGTACCCGTACCATGAGTTGCAATTAACGTACTCGCTAGCGAGTCGAATGCTCTGTACCCTTACCATGAGTTGCAATTAACGTACTTGCTAGCGAGTCGAATGCTCTGTACCCTTACCATGAGTTGCAATTAACGTACTCGCTAGCGAGTCGAATGCTCTGTACCCGTACCATGACTTGCAATCACCGTACTCGCTAGCGAGTCGAATGCTCTGTACCCTTACCATGAGTTGCAATTAACGTACTCGCTAGCGAGTCGAATGCTCTGTACCCGTACCATGAGTTGCAATTAACGTACTCGCTAGCGAGTCGAATGCTCTGTACCCTTACCATGAGTTGCAATTAACGTACTCGCTAGCGAGTCGAATGCTCTGTACCCGTACCATGAGTTGCAATTAACGTACTCGCTAGCGAGTCGAATGCTCTGTACCCGTACCATGAGTTGCAATTAACGTACTCGCTAGCGAGTCGAATGCTCTGTACCCTTACCATGAGTTGCAATTAACGTACTTGCTAGCGAGTCGAATGCTCTGTACCCTTACCATGAGTTGCAATTAACGTACTCGCTAGCGAGTCGAATGCTCTGTACCCGTACCATGACTTGCAATCACCGTACTCGCTAGCGAGTCGAATGCTCTGTACCCTTACCATGAGTTGCAATTAACGTACTCGCTAGCGAGTCGAATGCTCTGTACCCGTACCATGAGTTGCAATTAACGTACTCGCTAGCGAGTCGAATGCTCTGTACCCTTACCATGAGTTGCAATTAACGTACTCGCTAGCGAGTCGAATGCTCTGTACCCTTACCATGAGTTGCAATTAACGTACTCGCTAGCGAGTCGAATGCTCTGTACCCGTACCATGAGTTGCAATTAACGTACTCGCTAGCGAGTCGAATGCTCTGTACCCTTACCATGAGTTGCAATTACCGTACTCGCTAGCGAGTCGAATGCTCTGTACCCTTACCATGAGTTGCAATTACCGTACTCGCTAGCGAGTCGAATGCTCTGTACCCGTACCATGAGTTGCAATTAACGTACTCGCTAGCGAGTCGAATGCTCTGTACCCTTACCATGAGTTGCAATTAACGTACTCGCTAGCGAGTCGAATGCTCTGTACCCTTACCATGAGTTGCAATTAACGTACTCGCTAGCGAGTCGAATGCTCTGTACCCGTACCATGAGTTGCAATTAACGTACTCGCTAGCGAGTCGAATGCTCTGTACCCTTACCATGAGTTGCAATTACCGTACTCGCTAGCGAGTCGAATGCTCTGTACCCTTACCATGAGTTGCAATTAACGTACTCGCTAGCGAGTCGAATGCTCTGTACCCTTACCATGAGTTGCAATTAACGTACTCGCTAGCGAGTCGAATGCTCTGTACCCTTACCATGAGTTGCAATTACCGTACTCGCTAGCGAGTCGAATGCTCTGTACCCTTACCATGAGTTGCAATTAACGTACTCGCTAGCGAGTCGAATGCTCTGTACCCTTACCATGAGTTGCAATTACCGTACTCGCTAGCGAGTCGAATGCTCTATGCATTAAAATCTCTAGCGACTATTGTAACTGTCACTCATGGTAAGGGTACTGTCTCTCACAGTACTGTTATATTTGTAATAAGAATAGACCCGAAATAGACTAGACTAAAGTTTAAAGTGCACTGAAACTGCATATATTGAGCTGGGGGATGATTCTCTGAACACAGTACTGCGTCGATCTCCAAGGTGAAATTTTATCCGGCAAGTTTCAGAAGTCCTGTCATTTTCTCGCGTGCCTTCTCAATCAGGCTGCTTTATACGACACTGAACTCGACCTGCCTGCTGCCTAATTGAGAAGGCACGCGCTAGAATGTGTTTTGTACGCTCCGACGGGACTTTTTAAACTTGCTGGTTAAATCTTCACCTTAGAGATTGACGCAGCGCTGTGTTGAGTGAATCGCCTCCCTGAGTTAAAATCGCACAAATCGGACATTTCGATCATATATCACGTTTCTAAATTGCCTTAACGCTCAGTTTCAGTTGGTAATAGCCAGCAACCAATAAAAATAGCAATGGCTATTGCAGCGATGCTGCAATGTATCGACTAATGAAAAGAAACCTTTACTATTCGAAAACGTATTCTGGGGCCCTAGATGCAAACGCTCCTAACGTTTTTCTTTTCTATCACTCAAAATGTATGGGGTGACATTCTCGTGCCTTTCGATAAAACACGTCGACTGTCATCCCATACATTTTGAGCGATAGAAAAGAAAAACGTTAGGAGCGTTTGCATCTTGGCTAGGGCCCCTAAACGGCAACCCATAGTTTTATCGAATTTCACTTAATTGACGGTATCATTTCATCGATCTTTTCATCGACCGTTATTTTCTACTGAAGCCATGATCTTTAAACATTTATTACGTAGGTTAGATTAGGTTAGACTTGGAGTACAAAAAAAAAATGATGCGGCGAGAAATACTCTTCGATGATATTAATATTTTGCGTAATGATACGATCGGTAAAAGGTATTTCGATTAAATAATAGGGTACCCATTCTGAAGCCCTAAAGTCGAATCAAGTTTTCATACATTTACGTTTATTATCCTATATTACGTATACATAACATCACGCTTTCATTCCCAGAGTGGGGTAGGCAGAGCTAAACAAAAACAAAAACTCTAAAAACCCTTGTTGATAATTCTGTAACTAAATTTTGCATTTATAAGTAGGCAAGAAAGATGTTTACTAGTTTATAAGTGACAGGCAAGCCCATCGCCTAACAGTACTGCCTTTATTCCCTTGGTCGCCTCTTACGACATCCACGGGAAGACATTGAGTGGCACTATTCTAACTCGGCAACCACACGGGACCAAACTTAAATAATGGACTTTTCCAATACTGTTTAGAGAAATCTTATCACCATAACAAATCAGTTAGAACGGTTGCCTTAATACCTTAGAGAAAGGCAGCAACTATTTAAATTATCCAAGGCAAATTCAACCTTTGGACAGTCTGCAAAGAATTGAATTTAGTTTGCCTATTTATTTATTTATTTATTTATATTGCATTGCTGTTCGTCATGATTATGACTTGACTACCCAAACAAAAGAGAACTCTCCAGTAAATTTCCAGAGGTCTTTCCTCCTTGTATCTATAGTTAGGTTAGTCTAGAATGGTCCCGTTAACAGCCATATTTCCTAATTTCAAACAAGAATATGTTTTCCTTGCAATAGCTAAACAGGTTGCCTTTTTCAATTTAAATTTGCCTCTACTTCTTCTTCTTCATCATCAGCGTGTATTCGCCTACCGTTGAGCATACGCCTCTCCAAATTTCTTCCAACTAGAACGGTTTTCGGTTTCCCTTGTCCAGACTGGGCCTGCTGTCTCCTTAATGTCATCGGACCAACGGGCAGGTGGTCTAAATTTGCCTCATTGTTGTCAATGTCATTTGCTCGTTTTATATTTATCAATCACCATAATAGTATCTGGGAGGAAAGGATGAAAAAATAGCGAAATGGAATCATAACGCACGCCATTGTAGACCTGTAACATTGTCAGTTTATTTGACAATACTTACAATTTGATCAATAAAGTAACTGTTATGCAGTTCTATTGGTAAGTCAGGGTTTCTTTTGCTTCCCAACTTTGTGTCGTGTGTTTTTTCTTAGTGTCTAAAATTTGTTTTACGATTTGTCAATTACATTCTGTATGAAATAATTTAACCGCAGCTGCTCAAAGAGCTGAGGTTAAAATAATTCCCTTTACCATATTAGATTTATCACTTGAAACTATTTCTAAAGGGAATAAACATGAGCTTTCTTAGGAATAATTGTCGCAACTGACGAAAACATTTGTAGCATTTGATACCTTGTGCACATCTTTGAAGAGTTTAATCTGCAATAGTTTTTCAGGTGGAGATACGCTCTTCTAGCTAAGAAAGGCGCATGTTAGTGAGAAAATGCTCGCAGTAATCCTAGGGGACGTCGGCCGTAATATTTCGCGTGCTTCAGTGAGGTCACAAGCATGAAGGTAGTCTTGTTATTTTTGCTTCTATAATATGAACATATGTATCTTTTGGGTTCAGGTAGAGGTGTACTCGCTTAAGTTTGTCTTGGGATGTAAATTCTGTGGCAAATTAATTAAATAATAATGTATAAAAACTAATATTTTTCTGCCATAATTTGTGCTTTCCAAATTACCATTACACCTTGTACATTATTCATAAGTAATTCTGGCAAATAAATATTTTCATTTCATTTCATTTAAAATTGAATTTCCGTTTTTTACAGTCCACAAAGTTTTTTCATTATAATTACTGTTAGTCATAACGTTGGTAGTTATAATAATTAGAAAGTATAATTTGCAGTTCCGATTTTCGCGAATCATAATAATATCTTCTAATAATATTAGATAGGATTTTGCCATTTAGTTTTTATTGTTATTTTTCATTTCGTTTGTGTATGGCTTTGTCGGCGAAAGTGACTATCTACACCTATAATTTTATTGTAATATACAACTGGTGTAAGAGCGGTGTTCTCTTAACACAAGTATCATTGTATATTTAATAAAATACAAAAAAAACCGCCTTCAAAAACGCAAAAAATTACTTCTTTTGAAATTGTACGCACCTACCTAATAGGTTAGTCCAACTGAAGTCGGCTTTTTTGTAAAAATATTGTGGGCGCAGTGGTCGCATAGAGGCATTCCATCGTAATCCTCAGGGTTGGCAACGCATTTGAGGTCTTAGGATTATAGTCTGGAAAATTCAATGTCTATGGGTCTCAGATTCCACTTACCATCAGGTGGCCTGAATGCTCGTGTGCCTTTTCGTTAGCATAAAAAAACGTTGGTTATTTTCCTAGCTTAGCAACATCACAAAAAATAAAAGTACCTATGCTTTCATTCAAATTTTCCTTGGCAAAATATCAAATCAGAGTCCTTTGGCAGCGGCGTACTTTTTGTAAGGTTTACGTAATCGCGGTTTTTTTACTTTTCGTAAGTGGATTAACGTTATTCAGAGGTCTAATCTACTTCAGAACCGTGCCTTTGCACCATGTCAGATCTTCAAGGCCTTTTATTTCTTACCGTTTTTGCGGTAAAAGGGATAGCCATTAGGTTTAAAACACACGGCAATGTGCCAAAGCCAAGTTCGGAAAATGAAAACGATGCTGTGTATAAGAACCACTTGAACATACACATACATACATAACATCACGCCTTCACTCCCAGAGTGGGGTAGGCAAAGCTATAGAAATACCAACAAGTCTAAAAAGACTTGTTGATAATTCTGTTACGACATTTTGCACAATTAGGCCAAGAAGTTTACTAGTGTATTAGTGACAGGTTGCAAGCCCATCGCCTAACAGTACTACAAGCCCTGATTCCCTTAGTCGCCTTTTACGACATCCACGGGAAGACATGGAGTGGCTCTATTATAACCCAGCAACCACACGTGGTCCACATTTTGAACATTAAAGACTGTTTAATTAACGTAGAAACAAAATTCAGTTGAGTTTAAGTTTTTTCCAGTTGCAAATGTGATAAATTAAACTATCAAGTTCTTGATTGGCTTTTAAAACTCGCTACTTTAATAATGCTGTTTCTCTGTGATGTTTTTTCATCATGAATAATAAAGTGTTTTGCAGTGCAATGAGTAATCAAGTTTTTATATTCAATTGTTTGCTTAAACGGTTTAGCTGTGAAACCTTGCTAAATTAGAAATCTGAAAATGAAGAAAAATATACATACAGCAGCTATACTCTACAGAATTTCTATGTAGCTTGCTGTTGCCCTCTTTGTTACCCGGGAAGTAGTTAAAAATGTCAAATAATTTAATGCAATTATGTCGGACCACAGTGAAGGGTTCCGTAGCTGGGATGAACGTTCATGGTGGAAATTCAAATATATATTTTTTTTATTACAATCTCAAAAACTACACAGCGTATCGTGTTCAAAACAATTTTGGTTGGAAGTATTTCGTATGCTCTACTACTGTAATTTTTATTAGAATGTTCTATTTAACAGTTCAAAAGCTACCCACCCGGACAGAATTTTTACGACTTTAGAAGCGTATATCTCGCTAACTGTTCACTTACGTAAAAAAGTCACTTAAAAACCTCGGTATCATTTTGGAAGCCCTATCTAAAAATACCCCACACGCTGATGTAACTCAAAAAAAATGTTTTTGTCCCCTAGTTACATGTATGGAGTGCCACCCCTAAATATATATATTTTTTTAATTTTACTACATCATTATATAGCGGTTCATAGAATACATCTATTCTCCAAATTTCATTTATATAGTGCCAATAGGCTCTGAGTAAAATTGCTGTGACATACAGACGGACAGACGGACGGATAGGTAAATCATTTAGTAGGAGTATTTGTAGCAAATTTCAAGGAGTACTTGTCGTATTAAATATTTTAAAATACCTTTAATTATCATCAACTTATTTACATTCTACTTAGGTGCTAATATTCACTCAGTTTTGCAACAAACTGTATCGCCATGGCATTATTGTCCTCAGCGGAGAACGCCGCTGATGACGACTGATTGTGCGTTTGGTTGTTGCTTTCGTTATTGTATGCACTCATGTTGAAAACAGTGACCAAAATAATAATAATCTGCAATCGCGGTTTTTTGGTAGGAAAAATGTGTCTCTATTCCTTTAGTATGATGTACGTATTGTCGTTTTACTAAAAGTATTCATTCTTTACAATAGCATAATCAAAAAATATGCAATCAGATTTTTTTTATGAAACACTCCACACGTCTTAAATTAAATTATGAAACGCGTTTTCAAGTAAAAACTTTTTTAACCTACTGACAAACAAACTATAAGATGGCGTATTCTTAATGTCTAGGCTCATTTTATTATAAATACGAACACCCACCGCCCGCAGCGCATATGCATTGCGCGCCAAACGGACCAACAAAGTTTACGCGGTATATCTATCCATCTATCTATCTATTATGAAAGCAAAACTAAATCCGTATGTCTGTTTGTTTGTCTGTTACGCTTTCACTGCTAAACATTGAACTAATATCGATAAAATTTGGTGCGGAGGTAACTTAAACCCCGAAGAAAGACATAGGGTACTTTTTACCCGTGATAAACGAAATATAATCAGACGGAATCGCAGCAAAAGCCAGTCTATGATACTAGTATGACTTCTGTAATCGAAAAAGCCAACATTACTATTCTTCACTTCATCGAACTTGGCCTCTTTTTACATTTATGTTGTTGGTAGGCCGCAAATGTGTTTCTATTTTTGTTAATGAGAATTTGTTTGAGGTCTTAATATGGTGTTTTGTTGATGAGCTTTTGTTTGCGTACATGGTTTCAGTTCGAGGAAAGAGGGTGAGACATGATATATATTATCGAATGAAACAGGCTTCAATTAAGAGAGTATCTAATCTTAAATTGGCAGAGTATCTAATAATGCACATACTATAATGGTAACTTTTTAGGGTTCCGTAGTCAAACTAGGAACCCTTATAGTTTCGTCATGTCCGTTCGTCCGTCCGTCCTAGCCTCTTTGTACTAGAAAGCTGTAATTTGGAATGAATATGTATATTAGTCACACCAAGAACTGGTGAAATAAGAGGTAAAAAAAAAAAAAAACTCGTTCACTCGTTCGTATGAGGTGCAGTTCGATAGGTCTTTCAAAAATATTATGGGTTTGTTAAAACAGTTTTTTGATTAAGTGATCCGTTTATGAAATGTTAAGCTTTAAAATGCTAATTTTTGTTAGACTCCAGTCTCCCCCCTACAGCCAAAACTATAAATACTAAAAATCTGAAAAATATATTTTAATGAAGAATAAATAAAACGACTTTAAAAGGAAAACTATAACGATTAAGAAGACATCATTGGTTCTTGAGATACAGGCGATTAAAGTTTTTATACTTACTAAAATCATCTAAGACCGTTTGACTTAAAAAGAAAATTAGTTATTATTTTTTGATTTTTTTGTTACCATTTTTTTATGTTGATTTAAAATTGGGTTTGAATTCACGACTTTTTTAAATTTTGCCAATTTAAGGATAATTGATATAAACGGAAACAAAACATTGAAACAAACCTTATACTGTTTAACGGGCATACATACATACAAAACATCACGCCTTCATTCCCAGATTGGGGTAGGCAGAGCTACAGAAATACCAACAACTCTAAAAAGGCTTGTTGATAATTCTGTAACCACATTTTGCACAATCAGGCCAAGAAGTTTACTAGTTTATTAGTGACAGGTTATATTATTAATATTTGTTTAATTATTTGTAATCATGTTCTCTAAAACGTCTCTAACGGTTTTATAAAAAAAACCAGAATTGAGGTTTTTGGGTCCAAAATCGAACTGTCAAGTCATCATTTTCGGGAAAGTTCAGGTTCCGCCGTAAAACCGGGTTCCAAGGTATTTTACGTAGACGACACTATCAAATTGTGATAAAAAATATTAAATTTTAATATCGTCTACATACACCCGCGTAGAGCTCGGTCGCCCAGGTACAGTAACATAAACCGTGCAAGGTTTTACTATACCTACACATATACAATAATATAGTATTTATCTAAGGTATTTAAGCCCGAGTGGTTGTCGGGTTAGAATAGTGCCACTCCATGTCTTCCCGTGGATGTCGTAAGAGGCGACTAAGGGAATAATAATGGGCTTCTAGTACCGTTAGACTATCGGCTTGCAACCTGTCACTAATACACTATTTATTTTTATTATTTTTTATGTTAAGGAGAAGGCACACGAGCACTCAGGCCACCTGATGGTAATCTGAGACCCATAGATATTTGCGTTGACCTCAAATGCGTTGCCAACCCTGAGGACCAAGATGGATGAATGATGGATGGAATTTTATCGAATTTCACTTCATCTTTTTTTTTATGTTAAGGAGAAGGCACACGAGCACTGATGGTAAGTGGAATCTGAGACCCATAGACATTTGAATTCTCAAGACTATAATCCCAAGACCTCAAATGCGTTGCCAACCCTGAGGACTAAGATGGAATGCCTCTATGCTAGTAATTTCACCGGTTGTCTTATCCCCACACCGGAACACAACAATGCGAACACTGTTACTTGGCGGGTATTTAATGGATAAGATGGTGGTAGCAATCCGGACGGACCCTGCACAGGGTCCTACCACCACTAAACGATTGTATCTTCCCATCGAATTTCATTTCATCGAACGCTATTTTCTGCTGAAACCATGTTCAGGATATCTTAAACATTCATTACGTAGGTTAGGTTAGGTTAGACATGTGACTATCGAAAAAATTAACTTATGCGGCGAGAGACTTTCGATGAAATGAAAATTCTGCGTAATTATACGTCTGTTGAATGGGGTTCCGTTTTTCTTACTAAAGTGGCTATTTCGAAGGCTTGGTTCCTCGCCAGGGGGTGCTTTTAGTGAAATCTGATGATGGATACCCGAGCATCGATACAGGACTTCCAGGGTGCCTAGGATACCCAACTGATTGAATCTGCGGTTAACGCCAGAATTGTGCATGTTTAGAAAAACATCTAAAATAGCAATAAAATGTAAGGAAATCCAAATGCTGATCCAGTGTGTGCGATCAGTTAGGTATCTTAAGAACTTTTGACCTCCTCTATTGCACCTCGGAGTATCCAAAAGAAGCCCTTGCCAGGAACCAAAGCTTCGAAATATCCTCGTTTGTGTGAAAAACGCACTCTGACCCGTATTATTTGACTGCGAGTGTAAAAGGTTCCCGAACAGACACCAAAGAGAAAGCTTTAAAAACTTCTATTGTTAATCCAAATTCCTTTTTAAGCGTTAAGTATTATTTAAAGCCGATGATAATTTATCGGTGTCTTCGCCCTAATTTCCATATCGTAAGGTTTAAATTCGCTCCTTTATGTTGCGTCAGCAATGAGTATTAGATTGAGTGTGCTTCAGTTTTGTCGATGGTCCCTAAATTTTACGTAACGTGACGGTTTTCTTTTTAAGCGACTTTAATAAATAGGGTAAATCGACAGTTACGAAACGTTATTTAGTTAGGTGTCTCTGACCATTGGCTTTGAATATAGGGATCGATTCTATTCCTCAAATGGAACTCGTTTTGTTCTACGACTTTAAAAAATTAGGTTATTTTAATTTTTCATACAAAATAAATTAGTTCACTGATTTTACTAGTAAAGTTTGAAAGTTTGATCACGTAACTCAATGTAAATTAAGTTATTTTCTAAGTCGTAGAACAAAAGATGTAGCATTTGACCTACATTTAGAGCTCCATGGTCATAGACACGCTGTATACTGACACTGTTAGCATAGGGAGTTTAACAGTACTCCGAATAATGTCTCTGGATCGATCGATTTTTCTCGCAGAAATATCAGCAATCTTTTGCTTATACTTATTATTGCTTAGTGGGCAGTTAGCCACCGCCAGGCCAATAATAGACCACCTATCAGGGAACAATAACACAAATTTAAGTATTGCCAAATAACAAGTAAACTTGTACAAGTAAGCAAAGCTTGTACTATAGACCACGATATACATTCAATTAAACTTGGTAAAACCTGTTTATGACGTCACATGTTATGGCATTGTTTTTAACTATGATACTGGAGATTGCACGGTGAACAACGAATTGAAGCCAAGAAAAGTGACCTTGAATGACGTCGCTTATGTTTTTGGCCTCTTTCTTTTCATCCTAAAGAAAGGGACAAAAAACATAAGCTACTTCAAATCCCGGTAAGGGCAGATATTTGTGTGATGAGCACGAATGTTTGTTCCTGAGTCCTGGGCCTATATTCAGGTGCATTAAAACGATATCGTGTTTGACACGTTCAAGAATCGTTTATGTCACAGTCGCCATTATAGTAAATGACATAAGAGTTATCAAAACGTTGACAATACGGAAGCAGTTCAAAAACGATATCGTTATAACGCAGTTGAATAGAGGCCCTGGATGTTTTCTATGTATTTATTATATTTCTCTATATAAGTAAGTTTATCATTGTCTAGTAACCCATAGTACAAGTCTAGAGCTTAGTTTGATACTAGGTCGTGTCCTGTTTCTTTTTTTTTACAGAAAGACTAACAACTCTTTTTGCAGTTGTTGGTATTTCTATAGCTCTGCTTACCCCACTCTGGGGATGAAGGCGTGATAGTATGTATATGTATGTGTGTTATTTTTTACATATAGACGACTTTTACATGGACAGAGCCGCGGGCTATAACTAGTAAATTAATAAATTCTGAACTACGGATAGAATACATCGAAGTCAATCCAAGTCCTAAAATGACTGAGATTGCTAGTAAATGCTCATACGATTACAAAATAACACTCTCAACCTAAAACCAACCGTAACACGTTAGTTATAAATTTCAATTTGTCTCTACATGCGCTTTGCTTTAGATTTACGACGATTGCTGAGGATAATTAGACCTTAAGTTGTTGCTTGAAGGTTTGGTTTCCACTGAAGCGTAAGAGTTGGTAGATTGGTCATGAAAATTGTTGTCTTCCGTCCTTATTGCAGTGGACAGATTGGCACATTGTTGTCGAGGGTGAAATAGTTTATCTAGAAGTGTCTTCCCCAAAAAATCGGTAAAATTAGTCGTCTATCTGTCGTCTGTCTGTCTGTTACGCTTTCACGGATAAACGGCTGAACTGATTTAGACAAAATTTGATATGGATATAGTTTAAGTCCCAGGATAGGACATAGGGTACTTTTTATTCCGGAAAATTGGATAGTTCTCGGGGCTATAGCGATAAACGACTTCTATGCGGATGAAGTAGCGGGCAACAGCTAACTGATAGTTGTTCGATCACAACAATGAAATCAATATCAAGTAACAAATGTCTCCTGAATGTAATAAACTTTATGATAAACATGTTTAATATGAAACTCGGGCACGTACAGAGCACGTGTCATAACAATGAATCCAACACCTGGATTTGATATTATAACGTAACCAATATTAATTATCGGAAATCATAATAACTTTGCATTTACTTTATTTCAATAAAGTATCGTTCTCTTTCATTCAGAATTTTGGATTGGTGCCAAATTTACTGGGCCTGCATTTTTATATTTATTAATTTAATCGTTATTGCATACAAATATCAATTTGAACAAAAACTGAACTTAATGCCTAATCGAATACCAGTAGAACCTTGGGCAAATCAGAAAACTGTTTTAGGCGGTGTTACGTTACGTTTATCATAATGCCAAAAAGTAAAGGGCCTAATATTGATCCCTGGGCGACTCTAGAACGAATATGGTTAGTTTCCGAAACAAAACACCCTGTTGCTCTCTATTGCGCATATAACTGGTAAAGAACCGGAGGAGATTGGGGAAAAAGCCAATGTTACACAATTTGCTGAAGAGCACATAATTATCCACGCGATCAAAAGCTTTTTTGAAATCGGAGTACAACTTGTCAACTTGTATTCCCTTATCGAATTGTTCAGAAATGCAATCAAACAGGGTCAAGAGGTTGGCTAAAACCACGTTGAGATTCGCAAAGGTAGGGCTTTAGTTGAGCCACAAGTCTATTCATGATGGATTCCAATAGCTTGGCACCCGCCCTTCCACTTGTTTGGGTACTCCCCAGTACCTAGGGCTAAATTAAAAAATGTGAAGCCACGGTGTTTTCTGACTTCTTTATAACCCTTTAAAATATATGCAGAAACATCCGGACCAAGGGAACTGTGGGGCTTTAGATGATTTTGTTTGACTTGTTAATGTTTGGCCCATTGGTTGACTAGTAGAGGATGCCTTAAAGGCATTAAATGCGCCGTTAGTGCCTAAGTTTATGTATTGTGCAATAGAGTTAAAATAAATAAATAAACAACTAACAATCTTAATGATTCCGATGGTAAAGTGTCAAAGTTTTTTCAAGGCTTATTTGAGCTCACCCGTGGTCAGCCATGGAGAGATAACTTTAACTATAATCAACTATTAACATAAAAAAATGCTTGATAATAAATGTAAATGTGAAATAATATTAATAAACCCCTATTATATGATTTTAATTTTAATTGGTTGGACGCATCCTTTAACGGGCTCATATTGACACGTACAAATAGCTTTTGGTAACCCATAATTACTAGGATCGCATAAAGTATCCAGTAACAGAATGTAAGCCGCTTCTATTGAAACGTAGATTGTGGCCACTAAGCAGAACAATGCAAGCTCTATGGAACGTTACGAAGCTTAACGGCATCCCAATGGCTGCTAATTGCATTTTACAGAATCCATACAAGAGTGCTGAATGGTCCAGCTGCGCTAATTAAAATGTTGTACAATAACACTTACATACGGAGATAAATATGTTACAAAACGGGGCAAGTGTATCTCGGGCCACGAGTTCCATATTTGTGCTGTTGATGACTAGGTGTATTTAATTTGACCGCAATGTAAATAAGACTCAAAGTACCATTATCAATAGCGGTCTCTAGACCTATAACTACTCGAATCAATAGTTTTTAATTAATATTATCTTCATCAGTCGACCTGTTTTATAGACAATCGTTGTGTAGAATTTTGGTTCTTAGAAATTTATTATCATATTTAAGTTCATAGAATAAGCATTACGCAGTATACTTACTTTGAAGATATTAAAATCATAGATTTTTGTTAGAAATAAATAAATAAATAAATCACAGGACAATGTCACACAAAATTGACCTAGTCCCAAACTAAGCTCTAGGCTTGTAATATGGGTACTAGACAACGATAAACTTACTTATATAGAGAAATACATACTTAAATACATAGAAAACATCCAAGACTCAGGAACAAATACTCGTGTTCATCACACAAATATCTGCCCTTACCGGGATTTGAACCCAGGACCCCTAGCTTCGAAGGCAGGGTCACTACCAACTAAGCTAGCGTGTCGTCAAAATGAAAATTCAATGTTTCCATATTCATATCAAAAAATATCAAATCAAATATTTTTGATCCTCATATTATTAATTTATGTGAAACATATCACCTTAGAAATGTTTTTCATTCTGTTGGGGTCTCATTTATAACCTAACCTAACCTACTATTTTGTTTTGTTTTCTGGTGGGTCACTATTCCAACCTAACCTAATTTTCTGATAGCAGGTTTTACATTTTCGTTGAAATAAAATACAATGGAAAAATACGTCAAACTAACAGTATTCGTTAAAAATAATTCTATTGTTTGATAAGTTTGCTAAATAAAATCCGAGATTGTACAATTCATTGAATGCTGTTTCTGTGAAATATGTTTATGTCTAATTCAATTGAATAGTCGTTGAAACAATATTGTAAATAAAACTACAAGGACGAAATTTTATGAAACATTTTCTGCTAAACTAAATTATATGAAATTTCTGTCTGCATAACGAGGGAATAACTCTTATAATCGTTTCACAAAATATGATTTACTTACAATAAACAGCCACTTAACATTTCAACTTTACGTAAATTTTATTTAAAAAAATCTACATATCTGACCAATCTGTACATATTCTGAGCAAATTATATGCAAAACAAAACGCAGAGGAGATTTACTTTGAGAGATTTGACAGAAGCGCGTCGTAGAGCTACCCTCATGTGCTTCAGGGGCCCTAGCCAAGATGCAAACGCTCCTAACGTTTTTCTTTTCTATCGCTCAAAATGTATGGGATGACAGTCGACCACGTGGTTTATCGAAACGCACGAGAATGTCATCCTATACGTTTTGAGCGATAGAAAAGAGAGTTCACAAGAGAAATACTCTTTTACCGAACAATAAAATTCTATGCGAGAATTAGCTATTTCCAATAATTAAGGAAGTTACCATCCACGTGGCGTTCGTTTTTTCCACCCTGTAAAAGCCAATTTGATTACTCAATAATGAATCTAAAGCCATTTATTTGATTTGAGTCCGACGTCGAGCTTGATTACCGAGTCAAATTATCAGTTGAACGAGTTTTGATTGAGGAAATGTAAACAGATATTGGGCTTACGGGTACTCTTGTAAAAATACTACTTTCCCTTTATCGTCTGTTTTCGGTTCAACATTTAATTTGTAAACAAAATATTGTTTATACACATCAATAACATCACGCATTCATTCCCAGATTGGGATAGGCAGAGCTACAAAAATACTAACAAGTCTAAAAAGACTTGTTGATAATTCTGTAACCACATTTTGTTCAATCAGGCCACGATATTTATCAGTGTATTAGTGACAGGTTGCAAGCCCATCGCTTTACCTCAAGGATTATAGTTATTAGTGCAAAAAGAGAGAAAAGTTCGTTTTGCTGCGAATGTGATTTAAAATTTCCGAGTAAGCGAAGGATTGAAAGAATCGAAATGCAAATAATTATCTTTGGTCTCGTGTTGCACTTTTCAATGTATTTGATTTTGAATGATTGATGTACAACTTTTTACCTCAGCATCGGGAGCATAATTCTGGAATGTTCGCGGATTGATAGCTTTGGCGCTGTGATGCGGAAGCGGGCTACATCGGCTTGGTGTCGCGTATGGGACAGTCCCAACAGCATCTTGCAGCTGGTCTGGGCCTCGCCTGCCAGTGGCTTCCTAGCCCATTGGGACTCCATTCATATGGAGTCCAGACATAATGTATATAGGATTTATAAGACTTTTATGACTTACACGGTATATGGACACATGTCTGAAATAAAACATTGAATTGAATTGAATAATTAGGTACCTATGGTAAGTTTATTTACCCAACCAGCCTCCCATAAATTTATATTGTCCCAGCTCAATTATAAAGTTACATTGTCTCTCGCTTGCAGGAAAATCAAATTAGTCGTATATCGATCATTGTCTTTCAACAGTAAAACCAGCCTGTTTCAGGTGAAAGATGAGATAAAATATAAATAAAAAATAAATATCACAGGACAAAGCCACACGAATTGACTTAGTCCCAAACTAAGCTATAGACTTGTACATACTATGGGTACTATACATCGATAAACGTACTTATACCTACTTAAATACATAGAAAACATCCAAGACTCAGGAACAAATACTCATGCTCATCACACAAATATCTGCTGTTACCTGGATTTGAACCCAGGACAGCTGGCTTACGTGTCCCAACTAGGCTAACGTGTCGTCCAAAAGTTATTTATTGAGTTAGTAGGCCGCACGGGCGCTTTTACATATCATTATTCTAGCAGGGCTTCGCAACGAGACCACTGCTGAGAAGAAACGCCGCAAGAAACTCAATAGTGAGTTTTTAAATATTGCTTATGACAATGAGATTTATGCGTGTATGGACTATAAGGTAATATGGCGATGTATAAAAATGTCCACTTGAATAATTTCGTCCCTGTATAATTTTGACAAAGTATAAAAATGTCCACATGTATATTAGACGACATATAAAGATGTTGCGACAATAGACTAAAAGAAAATATTATCATGACGATGTAAAAAAATACTTAGATAGTAGTCATTTTTATATTACGACTTGATAAGATTTAAACCTTTTGAAGTGTTGGCTTTCTAATACTCAGACAAATTTATGTTTTAAAGGTAGACCTTTTTATACATCGCCATATTTCCTTACAGTCCATACACGCACAAATCGACAATGATAGAACTTTACATAGCGTTATATGAAATAATGAATGTAAAATGAAAATGATCATGCGTTAGTTAAGCAGGAAAATGTGTCGTAACTTCTAAGAAACAAAAAAAACAAATAAAAACATTAAAAATAAAACTTACGTATACCTATGCAAGACAAATTGAACATCAGTTGATTAATAGATTTTTAAAAGTATAGAAAATATTTAACTGTTATGAATATTACACATATTCTATTTATGTTAGAATTACGATGGTTTAATTTTATTTAGGTTGTACCAAAACATTACAACACACTAACTAGAATTTAGTTAAGAATTAGTATATTTTGTATAAATGTAATGTAATAAAATAATAAATAATGAAATAATGTTTCGATATTTTCTCTTACAGAAACCATGTCAATACAATGTTAACATGATTTTATGACTAAGCTATTTTAGATGCGCTATATTACGGATTTAGATTAGTGAAGTAAACAAATAAATAATAATACATACATACATAACATCACGCCTTCATTCCCAGAGTGGGGTAGGCAGAGCTACAGAAATATCAACAACTCTAAAAAGACTTGTTTATAATTCTGTAACCACATATTGCAAAATCTGGCTATGATGTTAACTAGTGTATTAATGACAGGTTGCATGCCCATCGCCTCAACCACACGGGCCAATAATAATAGATTAGTAAAAAAAAAAAAAATGGCGGGGGCATGTAATACGATAGATAAAGTTATTTCAGTAAAGCGCCCAATTTATTGACGTAGGTATCCACACCGACTCCTCAAGGAGCTATGTTTCCTCACAAAGCAAGATATTCTGGAATTATGTGGTTCGAACAGAAGGAAGGCGTATTCGTGAACAATAAATTATTATTCTGTGGGCGTTTTTCGAATAATTCAAACGCCGTTTGACAGTTTAATGGTAAATCAACATGGAGGAAAAGTCCTTATTTAAGACATCGTTATGATCCAAGGTTTTCAAATTTTGGTGAATTTAGTATGTAAATATACGACCGATTATCCCTAATTAAAAAAACTCTAACTTAAGAATTCGTGTACAAATTATGCGAAAATTTGTATTTCCATTCCAAACACCTTCAAATTCAAAGATTTTGCTGGCATTTTTACTGGAATTTCAACAACGCACGACCGACGATGTCCGCTGACGTCCTATACGCTGTTTATTAGGGTACAAGTAATAGAACATTTATAACAACAAAATATCTATTACACATAAGATATAAATCCACTTTGTATAATTTTTGCTATATATGCTAGTGAAAAAAACGTATAACGATAAAACATAATACTTATAATCACTACATAGTAGCTTCCCGCTGTCTGTCCCTATGTATGCTTAGATCTTTATAACTAAGCAACTGATACGACACTTGAGTGTACTAAAAATTAGCACTTTAAAACTTAATATTTCATAAACGGATGACTTAATCGAAAAACTGCTTTCATAAACTCATAATATTTTTGAAAGACCAATCCAACGACATACCACACTATAGGGTAGACGAGAAAAAAATACATTTCCGCGTTACGTGTAGGGGAGGAACCCTAAAGAAATATATATATACATATTATTATACCACTTTGTTGGCGTCACTAATATGCATGTTCATGGCAAATTACAGCTTGTTAGTACTAAGACTCTGCGCTAGGCTGCGGAGGGACGGACGGACGGACATGGCGAAACTATATGGGTTCCTAGTTTAACTACGGAACCCTAAAAAACGTTATACTAAATAAAATTATAGTTTTTGTTGTTATATACTTGCCCAAAGTTTGTTAATACACAAACACAAAGAAAGTTACACATGTTATATCAAATCACCCATTTTATTTTGTCCGGAATTGATAAAGAATTGCGACGTCACGCCTTCATTTTGAACGTATTATACCTAAGTGCCCTCAGATCGTATATCGACATACCTCCCGAATCTATTTAGGGACCAATATCCCTAATTGAATTTCAGACGCTCCTGCTTGCGAAGTGGGGTTACCTTCAGTTCCAGATTACATCACCCAATGTTAAAAGGCATGGTTTACGGCGTTGCCGTGTTTCGCGAACGCTATACGTAAATTATGATAGAATATACGCAAAACAAGGCGATATTAACTTGAAAATGAGGAAAATGAGGTTATTTAGAATTGTTATATAACAAAACTAACCTAACCTATTTAATTGGGCTCTATACGATGGCTTGTAAAAATTACCTGAAAGGTTCACGAATTCAGAAAATATGCCGTTATAGCAAATTAAATTATGGTATTTTATATTAGGGAAAATTAAGGTTATAGCCGGTGACCATTATAGCAAATGAAATTAGTGCAAATGTAATTATGAAAAATTAAGGGGTACCAATTTTAATGGGTTAAAAAATAGCATTTAAGCATAAAAATTAATTGAAATTTATTTTCGTGCTGGTAGATTCAAGTTACCAATCACAAAAAGCGGCCAGACGGTTGCATCGAGTAAACGTATTCATTTCATATTTTTTTAACATTTTTCTTAGATTGTTTTCGTAAACGTAACGCGTGTTGTCTAAGGCTCTAAATCTACACTTGGTATTTAATCTATCAAATAAAAACATTCACTGCACTGATGTAAAAGCAAAAAACCGGGCAAGAGCAAGTTGAACCAGGCTCAGTGTAGAGTACTACAAACATAAAAAGCAACAAGTAATAACTAACCTTCTATTTGAAGTCAATTGGTGCCGTCTTAGATGATTTTAGTAGGTATAAAAAACACTTTAATCGCCTGTATCTCAAGAACCAATGATGTCTACTTAGTCTTCATAGTTTTACTTTTAAATTCGTTATATACTCTTTCATATAAGTTTTTTTTCAGATTTTTAGTACCTGTAGTTATGGCTGTAGGGGGGGGACACTTGACTCTAACAAAAACTAGCGCTTTAAACCTTAATATTTCATAAACGGATGACTTAATCGAAAAATTGTTTTCCATAAACCCATAATATTTTTGAAAGACCTATTCAACGATACCCCACACTATAGGGTTGACGAGAAAAAAAGTAGGGGAAATACCCTAAAAAAAAAAAAAAAATATTATACCACTTGGTTGGCGGGACTAATATGCATGTTTATGCCAAATTACAGCTTTCTAATACGAAGAGTCTCTGCGCTAGGCTGCGGACGGACGCACGGACGGACATGGCGAAACTATAAGGGTTCCTAGTTAAAATACGGAACCCTCAAAAACCCTTTTGCAGGTAGGTACTACCTTGGAAATCTTTTCTACATTAAAGAGATAGTACCACGTGACTGGGGCTTACGTCAATTCCATACATTTTTCAATCGAAACATTTAGCGCTAACGACTGTCGAATGCAACTTGACTAGCCCCACTGTATAGACCGTTTGACATTCTATATATTGGTATTGGTGGTATATTGGTTTGGATTGTAGCCTTACTCATACACCTACACATACATCACATATCAAGCACACCCACACACCCACACAGTATAATTTAAGTTTACCTTTTTTTTCTTCTTTTTTGTTCTCTGTAGAAACCAAAAACAAATGTCTAATAGTAATATTAATAATGATAGCTTCAGCATTTAGTTTTATCAGTCCTCTTCATATTTAATGTAACCAAAGACACGAATCTTTGTAAAGTTTTATTGTATGTTGAATCAGGTCGCCACGTGACAGGCATGGCCTAGTGTGGGACCACCAGCTAATTGTATCAAGTGTAATTTGTGTTCCTTTTTTAATAAACAATTTTTTATTATTATTATTATTATTATCATATTTGAAATTAGACGGAAGTTCTATATAACTATTGTACTCAGCTGCATACAAGAGGTCCTTTGCTAAAGTTTTTCATTTATGCACATTATGAATTGCAATAACGTATTAAATATTTATTATATTGCTAGTAACGCGTATGACTTAAAAGCATTTCCTTACCATGCTCCCAAAATAAAATTTTCCTTTAGTACCCTCCCAAAAACCATAAAGCATTTTGTTTTTAAAATAAGTATAACGCTTCCGTTATTCATTTAACATTTTAAAGTGTCTCTAATTAAGTGAATTTTCATCTCATTTTGCGAGAAAGTGCTTCTCCAAGGTCTCCGAGGAATAATAAAAGTTACCAGTTTCACAAAGAAAATGTAGCCGTGTGTGATATTACAACGAAAAATCTTGTTCCCGTTTGAGAACGAAAATTATCTTACGTAGAAAAGCCTTGTTCAATATTTGATAAAACAAACAAGTAACGGAAAAAAACGTTAAAGCTCGCTTAACCTCAAATGCGGAACAATTAACATGAGACTCCTTTAAAAATACAATCAAGAATACGATACACTTCAGTTGTACAACCATCTTAAACAGCTATAAAATATATAACGTGCCTTAATAATTAAGATTCTTTATTTTAAACATTTTATACCTTAAAATGTTCTTTCTTGGTTTCCAGTTTGTTACAAATCTCTAAAAAAGTTTTCCTTCGTTGTATTTCGGCGAATAAATGATAGCACAATGTCACGCACAATGATGTATAAAGGGACACTGTTTTGTTATGGCTGTTATAAAACACTAACATGTCAACGAAAATGTCTAAAAAAGGATCAAGGAGGAAAATTGTTTCCTTGATTTTCATAAATAACTAGAGATTGCCCGCGACTTTGAAAGAGTAGAAATAGTTTTTCGCTAGTCCCCCTATTAACGCCTTAGGGGATACATTTTTAAAAATCAATTGTAAGTGCACCCCTAGGATATCCTAGGATATCCCCCCGCAAATATTAAGTCCCTAGGTTCAGCTGTGTTGTTTCCTTATACAAACTTTGGACCCCCGACGAATTTTAGTCCCAACCCTATGTCAATTTTTTTTCCGTGGCAGCGTGCTCGGCCCACTGTGCGCTGATATGTCAATCAGTTAGTCAGTTTCTTCTTGTAAAATATTTCGATATCTGTTTCAATGTTTCAGAATAAAATAGTATCAAGAAATCACCACTTCATGTTTAGACAGTGCTCGAACTGCTTGAAGACCTTGTGCAGGGTCCGTCTAGATCGCTACCAGCATCTTATCCTTTAACTAAACGCCAAACAGCAATGTTCGCATTGTTGTATCGGTGTGGAGTTATAAGACAACCGGTGACATTTCTCACATAGAGGCATTCCATGAGGCAAGGCCAATTCAAAAATACCCTTAATCGACGTATATGCTTAAAGAGAGCGATGAATGAAGAAGAAGCGAAAGTTGTATGTTTAGACCAGGGCACCTGGCGCTCCATAGTCCTAAACCATTGGGAAACATGCGTGAAGGTATGTAGGTAGGCATTCCATCTTAGTCGCCAAGGTTGGAAACACGTTAGCAGTGTTAAATTGTAGTCTCGAGAATGCAAAGGTCAGGTGGCCTGTGTGCTCGTTGGCCACCTCAATGCCATAAATATAATAAGTTGTTCAAAATTAAGGAGCAAGTCTCTCAATCATCAAAATGACACTCGTTGGGATTTAAATGTCCCTCCGCAGAAGTATTGTGTTCAATATTACCAGCCATTATACCAACTCCATTTGAATCCCTTGGTAAATTCTGCCGTGATACCAAAGAAGGTGGTTAACTGCATAGTAATTGTATAAGTATTTTAAATTTAATGTGAATAACAATAGAGTATAAAATGCTTTGAGCATTATATTTAAGTTAGCCGTTTTCTTTTGTATTACGGCAGTAATGTAAGGGATAATCAAATTTATTAATACCTTATATAAAGCTTTTATTAAATTTCATTTCGTTGAAAATGTCAGGGAATGAACAGAATACATTTTTCAATTTAACAAGGACGAGGTTTCAGTGTTTTAAAGATTAATTATACTCATTAAAGCGCATTGCTACTTAAATAAGTTTCAGATAAAAAAAACATCCAGTAAGATTGTAGATGTATCTACTACATAACATCACGCCTTTATTCCCAGAGTGGGGAAGGCAGAGCTACAGATATAACAACAACTCTAAAAAGACTTGTTGGTAATCCTATAACCAAATTTTGCAGTGTATCAAGCACATATGACATTTTGCAAGCCCATCACCTAACAATACTACAAGCCCTAAATCCTTTAATCGCCTCTTTTGAAATCCACAGGAAGACAAGGATTGGCACTATTCTAATCCAGCCGTTTGTAGGTACATAGGTATGAGTAAGTACTATCTGCCTAGCGGTATCATAGTGACGTTATACACCATAAAACCATTTGTTACGACCACCACTTCTTACGACTTGAATCATAACATAACACGCTCAGTTTTGACACAGTTCTAAGGAGGGTCAGGGTCTCATTTGGTGCCTTCTTAAATGATTTTAGTGGGTAGTTTCATCGCCTGTATCTCAAAAACCAATGATGTCTACTTAGTCGTGATAGTTTTCCTTTAAAATTTGTTATCATGCGCTTTCATTTCACATACAAACATAATTTCCCGCCAACATTCCCAGAATGGAGTAGGCAGATATACAGACATACCAACAACTCTAAAAGACTTATTCTGTAACCACATTTTGCATTGCACAATCAGGCTAAGATTTTTACCAGCATATTAGTGACAAGTTGCCAGCCCATCGCCTAACAATACTACAAGCCTTTACTCCCTGAGTCGCCTCTTACGACATTCACGGGAAGACATGGATTGGCACTATGCTAACCGGGCAACCACACGGATATTAGATATTTCTCAGACTTTTAGTATTTGTAGTTTCGGCTGTAGTGAAGGACACTTGACTCTAACAAAAAATTGCATTTTAGAGCTTAACATTTCACAAAAAACCCGCAATAATTTGAAAAAGCCTAACGTTATGACATCCCACACTATGAGCGAATGAGAAAAAAATCCTCCATCACGCAGATTTTATTGTACCACTTTGTCGGCGTAGTTCTCTTCTAAATTATCTAAAAGTAACCATGCCTAAATCGGATCATCCATTGTGGAGCTACCATGACGGACAAACATGCACAAATACACACGATAAACTTATAACACACCTAACTCGTTAACCCGTGTCTGATCCTCAACACCAGCTGTCGTCAACACGATGGAAGTGACACAATAAGATGGTATTGAATAGGGTAGATAATATACGATCTCCTACGTCATTGGCTCGTTCATTATTGTACAAATGGTTTAAGTCACTTACATACATACATACATACGATCACGCCTTCATTCCCAGAGTGGGGTAGGCAGAGCTACAGAATTACCAGCAACTCTAAAAAGACTTGTTGGTATTTCTGTAACCACATTTTGCGCAAACAGGCTAAGTTAACAGGTTTAAGTCACTTGATCTCTTTAAAATCACCTCAGTGAAAAGTTTTCAACAGAGTTAATAATTAATTACATACATAAGCTAATTAGCTATAGAAACACCTCTGAAAATACTTGTTTATAATTCTGTAACCACATTTTGCACAATCAGGCCAAGAAGTTTACTAGTGTATTAGTGACAGGTTGCAAGCCCATCGCCTATTTATACTACAAGCCCTTGTTCCGCCTTATTAAGCGCTTTTATAGGCCGGCAACGCATCTGTAACTCCTCTGGTGCTGCAGGTCTCTACGGGTAAACGTATTCGCTTACCATCAGGCGATCCGTCTGCTCGTTTGCCTCCTATTTCATAAAAAAAACCCTTAGTTGCCTCTTACGACATCCACGGGAAGACATGGAGTGGTACTATTCTAACCCGGCAACCACACGGGAGTGTTCAATCACTCTATATAACTAAGAGTTCAGAACCTGCGAGGCATCTGCTTCACGTAGAGAATAAATTAATTATAATTACTACTTCTCTTCCTAGCATTATTATTTTTACATCAAGCACTAGCTGTTGCCCGTGACACCATCTGCTTAGAACTCATTTATAGCTAATTTCAGGAAAAAGCACCCTATGTCCTTTTTCGGGATTAAAGCATCTCCATGTCCAATTTCATTGAGATCGGTTGAACGCGTAACAGACAAAAGAGTTATTTTCGCATAAAGTGTAAAGTATGGAATAGGGAAATATGAACCGTCCCACGTTGTAAATCATAAATTGGCTGACGTATTTAAAATATTGTATTCGCAATTCATGCATATGGCAGAAATTTGGGTGAGGTCCGCACCCATGCCGTTGGTAGTCGCGTCGGTAAAGAAGGTAGGGCGAAATAAAAATATACTGTAGGATGGGTTTGGAGTTGTTATCTACAAAAACCGGCCAATTTCGAGTCGGACTCGCGCACGAACGGTTCTGACCCATTATCTATACAACATAAGACACTATTATTGTAATTTTTTTTTGTTTCAGCTGCCCCGGTATCTTTCTGTAACCAAATCTTGCAAAAACGGCAAAAAATCACGTTTGTTGTATGGAAGCCTCCATTAAGTATTAATCTTAATTTAATTATTTATTTTTAAAGTAAATATGCAACTAAATATTCTGTGAATATTTCATGTGTCTACCTGTTACCGTTATTAATATCAAGCAAAAAAACACGTTTGTTGCGTAAGAGCCCCGCTTAAATATTTATTTAATTCTGTTTTTAGCATTTGTTGTTATAGCGCAACAGAAATACATCACCTGTGAAAATTTCAACTGTCTAGCTATCACAGTTCATTACATACAGCCTGGTAACAGACAGACAGACAGACAGAGATACCCTTTCCTACGGAAACCTTAAAATGATCTACCTAAGCGTTAACTTGTTGAAATAAATTGTGCGTTTTTGAGCATAACTCCTAATATTCTTCTTCTGGAATACCTTAATCACGTAACTAAGTTTGTATACACAGACGGATTTTGAAACAGTTTTTGTTTGACGTCTAGATAAACACGCCCGTTCCGTTTTCTTCTTGGATTTAGGTATTCTTTAACTTTCTTCCAGTAAAAGTTTTTGGGAACTGAAGATAAACCTTACATTGTTTTATCAGGATCTTGATCAATAAACGCTTAAATAAAGTTTTTTTTCTACTTTAATATTAAAAATGTTTAAGCACAAGAATCTATCATTTATTAATTGCGTTACACAGTTTATAACACTACTTAAAGACAACGTCCAGCTGAGATTAGGCACTGTTACTACGGCAGAGCATAACAATTTTCGCGTAATTAGAATAGGGCCACTCCATGTCTTCCCGTGGATGTCGTAAGAGGCAACTAAGGGAATAAAGGCTTGTAGTACTGTTAGGCGATGGGCTTGCAACCTGTCACTAATACACAAGTAAACATCTTAGCCTACTTGTGCAAAATGTGATTACACAATTACCAACGAGTCTTTTTAGAGTTATTGGTATTTCTGTAGCTCTGCCTACCCCACTCTGGGAATGAAGGCGTGATGTTATGTATGTATGTAAATATTCAGTTTTATTATTAGATTATCATTATATCTTACTATTATGACAATCTTATATATTATGACTAATTTGGTGACTAAAAATGACGTGTCTCGTGTTTGTGGTCGCACTATTCTGAAACTGCTACACCAGTTTTTTTTTTTTTTTTTTTTTTAAATCTAGTAAAAGGTTAATAAATGTCAATGCAATATGCATCTTTACACACACTAACACAGTTTCATATATTTCACATTAGGTTGTTATTAACAATGTCCGATAAATACCTGTTTATATTAAATTGATTGATTTATTACCCACTTTAACGGGGATAATATGCAATGAGGATACAATTAATGACATACATTAATGTAATTATATTTCTCTAAGTCTGTTGCTAATTGGATAATAACAGGAACCGATCTCAAGCACGTAATAACGTTCTAATCCATGACGTCCCACCGACAACGAGCGCCCGTGACACTTCGAGGAGCCAAAACAGAACATTTTAAATGGATGACGTCAAGACCGAAGAAGGCGTGTTCCGGCATTGCGTAAATAAGTAGACTGGTTTTTTCTGGGGGGAAATACATGGAAACCACCATGCACCACAGGATACATTGTATGGTCAGGCGTTAAAGAATCCCAGCGGAAAAAAGGGTATCTTAGTCGGACCTTCATAATAACTTTGTGAAAAAACGTTAATGTAAACGCAAACGTTCATTTAACTCATTTCAAAAAAAAATGCTTGACATGTTCAATGTCATTAGAGATTCAGTCATTTGTAACTACAACAAACTCATCCTTATTGATGTAGAATATCAGATTGACTTTGGACCTAAGAAGGGTAATAAATTAATGTTCGTGACTGTACCTATGAGTTGTTCTAACTTAAGTACATTACCCGATGCTCTTACGGTGAAGGGAAAACATCGTGAGGAAACCTGCATATTCGAACAGCTGAGTGTGTAAGAGGGTAATTGCACAAAAGATCCTAAAGGGGTCGAAGTGTATCCAAAAGGGCCCATATGTAAGATAAAATAAAATTGTTTTTTTTAAATGTCGCGTCTGTTTTTTTCATGGATTTTCCATTGGAGATGAAAATTACAACGGCATATACAACTATGTTTTGACTTTTATCGCTTTTGCAGATTTGACTCAACTGGTTCGAGAATTGGGACCAAGTTAATCCAAAGTCTGTGTATCTTTTATGAAAAATACACCTAATATTTGACGAAACAAAGTTTAAATAGTGTGATCTGATTGGTAGATTTAGTTCTTCAAATACCTATAATATGGAGCTGCAAATCAAGAATGGATTGATTGATTTTCATTGGTTTTAAAGGTTGGACAAAAATGTTGTCGACCAATCAGCAAATAGGCCAGCAAAACCATTATTGGCCTGTTCATATAAGTGATATTACCAAGCAGTGTTGAGAAACCACATTTTCGGGTTCTTTTTCTAAATTTAATTTAGGTAATCCATAGTAAATCCCTTCTTGATTTATTTGCCAAATGAATTAGTTTCATTTCACTAATTTCATTTTGAATTCCTAATTGGTCCTTTGATAATTGACTAGGAGCTGATGAAAAGCTTGTTTAACTTCGGGTTGAAATATTATCCGACGAAATTTCATCCATATAAATGAACTGTCGTCGCTTTGACAGGTCCCCTTCCAAATAAATGCGACAAGGTACATTCAATTGACAGCAAGCTAAGCAATTTCGAGCATTTTCGAGGAGATGTAGCTTTTAAAATTAAAATTGAAATCTGTGCCAGAGTACAGTATAATAATAGCTAAATCAGTAGCTCAACTCCGCCGTTTATCAGCAATAAATACCTACGCTTAATCAGAGCGTCAGGATTGTCAATCATAATATTAAACAAAAAAAAAACAAAAAAAAAGTAAAGTTAGTTTATAAGTTAGTTCTAATTAATATGTAATCATAGTATTTAATAATTTATGCATAATATAAAGTTTTACATGGCAGCCAGCTGTCATCCACATACTATAATATCTCCCTTGCGATATCAGCGGGAAGTTTAAAAAACGAAAACTTTGGTTGTATATTCGACCAGTTCAAACATCCGTTAACAGCACAGTAAAATCATCCTCGTGTCATTATACAAAAAGGTTACGAATTGTGTAGTTATGGCAACCGCAACTAACCGTATTCCGAAGTTCTCCTACGGCCTAAAACACTAGGTAGCGCCGCGTCTAAGTGTAAGTGCACCCACCGATTTGGGCGTTTCTTCGAAGTTAAGACACTGATTTTTTTGTGTTTTTGACGGACCTTCGCAGTTAGTTTAGCCATTGTGACTGCTTCACATGCCATGGACGTAGGGTGAAATGCCCCAGTGATGGGGGACATCCTAATGTAGATGATGCGGCGATGTTGGCTGCACTACATGCGGGGTTCGACCGCTCTTCTGATGGTGGGTTGAGTTCTTGGGATGGTGGAGGAGACCGGATGAGGTGGTCCCATTTTAAACCGCCATATCAACACCGTTAAGTCATAAAAAATAGCAGCTTCAACATTTTAAAGTAATTGCATGAGCTATTTGTCGGTTTACCAATCACTTTCTAGACATTTCAGCCAATAAGAGTCCAGTATTTCAAAAGAAGTGACAGCACGCAAGTCGGTTGACCTCAGTTATTGGCCTTGTTTTACGGCTCTTCCGTAAAGTTGGTCAAAATGAGTTGAGCGTTGTTTCAAAATAAGCGACAATTCGGGTAAGTGGTTGCCAGTTTTCAAACCCAGCACAACTAGTTTTCTAGAGTTCACCAGCGTTATGTTTAGGAACTAGGATTCTCTCAACGCTGTAAGAGTAGTTTTATCGTAGTCTTAAGCTGTTTTTGCAGAACTTCCATTATATTTGTTGGTTTTATTTAGTTTGTTACTGTCCTGTGTTGTTATAAATGTATAGTTTTCTTTATTTATCCACGATTTTGCTAATACAAGCCAGGGTAATCTTATTAGTGTGGCTCACTACCAGTCTATTTGCTTGTGTTACTGTAGGTGACTAATTTTAACAAATAAATAGATTTCTAAATCTAACCAGTTTCATACAGTTAAAAAGACGTTGATATATGACTCCTATTAGCTCTGTTTCTTTCAATAACAGTATCTTGGCAGGTTAAATCAGCTCAAAATATAGTTTCAGAAGCATTGACTAAGGCAACATGATTTTACTCAGTAGAATAGAGGCCCAAGACTGAGAATCTACACGGTAAAAACATATTGTCAACGTTTTGATAACTAGTTACTAAGACAGTATTGGCAACCGAGTTAAAAACAAAGCACGTCAAAGGCAATATCATTTTAACTGAAGACCAGTACACATAACACAGAAAGTACCCAAGTTAAAAGCAAATACAATTACATATTGTTAAAATGGCCCAATATTAGCAGCAATAAGGAATAGGCTAGCAGTAGGACAGAGAAGGCTAAAAACTTGGGCAGGGTTCGTCTGGATCGCTACTACCATCTTACCCTCAACCTACCACCAAGCATCAGTGTTCCCATTGTAGTATTCGAGTGTAGGGATAAGACAACCTAGGCCATTACTGTCAAGTTAATAAGATCTATAGTGACGTTGATAATATGACACATAATACGATGAGATCAAAGAACTGCCACTGATCAGGTTTAAATGCGCATGTAAAAAACGCCTAATTGAAGTGTATTTTTATTCCGTTAATTAAATTTTGTCAGGTCACTATTAATAACAATACCGAGATCGCGAATGCTGGTTTCCTCAGTTAATGGGAAGCCGTTTAAGTTATAATTAGTTCAAGCTGGTTTTTTCTTTCGGGAAAATTTGATGTGGCAGCACTTTCTGTTATTTAAATTCATATGGTTGAAATTACACCAGTCGGAAAGCCTATTCAAATCATCCTGCAGTAGACTCTCATCACCGCTATTCTTGATAATTTTATATTATTTGAGGTCGTCGGCGTACATTTTAAAATTACAGCGGATGGATTTTGCTAAATCATCCATATAAATAAAAAATAATAGTGGGCCTATGTGTGATCCCTGTGGGACTCCTGAGGGAATGTCTGCTGCACCAGACTTAAAGCCTCGGAGGGCCACTAACTGCGACTGATTTCTAAGGTAAGACTCGAACCGCCGAAAAAGAGAACCATGTAGAACTGTAATTATAAGACATCTCATGTACCACCATTAAAGCAATATAAAGTTATTCTATACCATTCTAAGGCCATATGGTTTTACCGCGTATAATAGAGGTCAAGAACTAAATTGATCAACACAATACTCTTATGAGATGCATGCCAGTTGCGATTGTAATCCGCTTTTTGCATACACACTTGCACAAAAGGGTTATTCCAAAGCAATATGGCTTCATCATTCATTCCATCTCATTCAATGTTATTTCAATGAGATTTTCCTTGATATTCCAGAAGCGATACCCAAGGGTGTGTCTTGCATACAAATTTATATCGCAAAACTCATACATACATGCATGCTTTTGAAAATATCGAACGTCAAATAACGATACATTTCATAATTTTAAGTTTATTTACGTAAGACCCGGTGTGTTATACCAGGTACATAATCAAGACGATTCAGATTAAATTAAACTAGATTTTAACGGCTGTAAAGTTCATTTCAGTTGTAACGATACGATTTGTATCGGTTGTTGGCTTTGGAACATTTCTATTCTGTAAATATTATATGATTTTTTGTGTTTTAGAATTAAAATATTTACATGCATGCACACCATAATTTCCCGTTGCTTGCGGACAATATCCTGTGGATCTTTTTAATTGAGAAATAGAACTGCTAACAGCATAATTATAATGATCATTAGAAAGTTAAAAAAAACCAAGGCCAAGTGCGAGTCGGACTCGCGCACGAAGGAGTCCGTACCATCATCTATACAACCACGATGTCTGTATAAAGATCAAGCAAAAAACGGCCAAAAATATCACATTTGTTGAATGGGACTGGGTATATATATTATGTTTTAATTTAATTATTTATTTTTAAAGTTGATGGACAGCTAAATATTCTGTGAATATTTCAAGTGTCTACCTGTCACGTTTATTGTACGGCAGCCCCCTTAAATATTAATTTTATTCCTCTTTTAGTATTTGTTGTTATAGCGGCAACAGAAATATATCTTCTGTGAAAATTGCAACTCTCTAGCTATCACGGTTCATGAGATATAGCCTGGTGACAGACGGACAGATGGACGGACTGCGGAGTCTTAGTAATAGGGTTCCCGTCTTACCCTTTGGGTACGGAACCCTAAAAATGCTGTTTTTTGTTATTTAAACATTTTATTTTTAATACATCTTAATTTATATTTCTTTAGGTAATTATTCTTGTTGTTGAAGTTGACTTACCGTTTAGCCTTTATGTTTCGCTACGCTTTTGTTCTGCAACAAAAAGAAAATAATGTTAAATCAAACATAGCATCTCTGTATTTTAGTAAAAATTAAGTTGTGAATACTTCTCTCAACCAAATCTTTAGTTGAAAGAAAGAAAGAACATTGAAAGAACAAAACATTCAAAGAAAGAAAGAGATATAGTTTATTAAACATACATTTGGACACAATTATAAAGGTTAAAATAGTTTGTTTGTGCAATATGAAAAAAAAAATATGGAATTGACGTAAATGTCACGTTACTATCTCGGTGGCTTACGTCAATTCCATACATTTATCAATCGAAACATAATCGCTAACGATTGTCGAATGCAACTTGTCTAGCACCACAGGTTCGAGAAAATTTTATTTATCTCACACTATACATTTTCTGAGATATGATGTTATATTTTACGAGAAGATATCATTTAACATGTTCAATCCTTTCGTGGCTGTGGACGGCTTTATAAAGCTGTACCCGCAATACGTCTGATTTAACGTGACTTGAAATATAAGAGAACCCATGTCTATGGAAAAGGGTTGGAATGTGATATAGCTTTAATATAAAATCCGCTCAAGAAAGAGATTTTTTATTTGGTTTGGTGTCTGAGAACTTTTCATGGATCCTATAGATATATCAGCGGTGAAATCCATAAAAAAACCGGTGAAGTGGGAGTCGGACTCGCGCACAGGGTGCAAACTTATAAGATAGACAAACTTGACTTTGCCGTTGAAAAACTTTTGTCGCCATAAATCGACGTAGGTCACGATTACTTTTTTTTTGATGTAGCAACAAATTAACGATTTTCAGCTTTTTTTCCTTTACTTGTGTTGTAAGACCTTCCTTCTTGCCAAATTTCAGGATTCTAGGTCTAAGGAAAGTACCCTATACATTCATATTCCCTTGAGAATATCAAAATTATATAGTTTCTTGCGGCATAAACGGCCGTTGGTTTTTTTAATGTTAACTTAGAAGTTTGATTTTATTCACAGCTTCAAGGGACTGTAGACTTAAGTATAACAACTTTCAACTCGATACCTCCACGGGTTTTGACAGACAAACGGACGAAAGGGCGGACGGACGACAAAGTGATCCTACAAAAGGTTTCGTTTTTTCCTCGTGAGGAACGGAACCCAAAAATGCGAGTAAGTCGATAACTTCATAAGTTTTGTTACAAGGTAACTAACGCAGATATATAATATAAGACGGGTCTTATTTTTTCTCTGGTATAGCCAATTTTGCTTTCATATCGTAATCAAAAGTTGACGTTATGACTGTAATAGTAAGATTAGAACTGTTTTAACACCAGTGACGCAATTGCGAGATCAATGAAGACTCGTGAAGACTCTGCTTTTAAATCAATATGCCAATAAGCATTACTCTTTATTCTAGTTTTAGGGTCCCGTAGTCAAGAAGGAACCCTTATAGATTCACCATGTCGGTCTGTCCGTTTGTTCGCGGTTTAACTCAGAGAACATTGGTATTACAAAGATACAATTTGGCATAGTTGTTATATTTATATTACGCCAGTAAAGTCTTTAAATACCTGGTACCCTTGTTTTATTTTACATTATAACATCGAGTGATGTATCATTGGATAGCTTTTAAAAAACATTACGTATTTTTTTGCCGTATCTTCCAAATCCTCTTAAACCCTTCTCACAACTTTGTTTGCGAATAATGAATATTTTAGCAACTTCTGAATCGGATTTTTTCACAAATTGCAGAGTTTTCCCGTTTCACGTTACCTACCCTTTGTGTTCCTACATAAAACTTAAGCAAAAAAAAAAAAATACACATTAATTTAACGGTGCTGTAAGATAAGCTGTCCTTTTTAGGGTTCCGTGCCCAAGGGGATCCTATTTCTAAGGCTTCGCTCGTTGTCGGTCTGTCTGTGGTAACATTGGCACTTTTGGACACGGAACCCTTATACTAAAGCAAAAAGGGAAGTGATGTTGTCGCCGTACAAAACTCTAAAATAATGCGTGATGCGACATCTACATTTGCAAACACCACACACAGCTGTAAAAGAATGGCATAAACATGCACT
Source organism: Acleris holmiana (assembly GCA_949316455.1). NCBI lineage: Eukaryota > Metazoa > Arthropoda > Insecta > Lepidoptera > Tortricidae > Acleris > Acleris holmiana. Next base: position 14,605,366 of record OX438782.1, on the reverse strand, counting down.
AAGGAGCAATAGTTATATTGATGGCTAACATCGTTGCGTAAGTGAGACGGTAATATTTCTCGCAATGACTACGCTGAAGATGACAGCCTGTGTATATGCAATCGTGTTATGCGCGTAAACTTTATGCTATCTTGCTCAAACACGTGTTGACTGATCGGTGGCGGCTGGACAACTGACTCGGATTAGGTGCTCAGCGCCTATATTGAGGCGCTCAGGCCCACGTGCCTGCTCACATAATCTTCCTCTGTTTTTTTTTCAACTAAGATGGAAGCCTTTTAAAACAAATAGAGGTAATAAATATTTTTCCCGCTAAATTCCGTAAGTATTATGTGTGGCTTTGTTCTAGAAATAGTTTCAGCGGAAAAGTTGGCAGCGCTCAGTTACGGATTGCCTTTATCTCGCAGATTTTGTCGGAATTATTTTCTGTACTCTCCTGCTTCCTTTTTCTACTTAGGATATAATAAATACGTTTAACAAATCTTAATCCGCCCATTCGTTAGCTTCAGGGTTTTTTTTGTACTGACATTGACAAATGTAGCTGAGATTGTTTTTCAGAATCTTGAGAAGGGCGTGATTTACATTTATTGGAAAGGGTTTGGAATAAATCAATTGATTGTTAAAGTAGCGTTGTTAAAATACCAACTTATAAATAATCAAATAAAATGTAAGCCGACAATCTGTCACGAATTGGGGTGCCGTCTGTTTGGCATACTTTTGATTGTCCGAAACGTATTTGGCATAATCGTTCCTGGCCAGGGGTTGTTATGAGTGAGGTTTAATGGTGGATACTCCGAGGTTCATTAAAGGTGATCAAAAGTTAACAACACAGCGAGAAAGTTAAGGTCAGCATTTTGATTTCCGTACATGTTATTGCCGTTTTAAATGTTTTTCTGATTATGTACAGTTCCCGCGTTAACGGCAGACTCAATCAGATAGGTATCTTTGGTACTCTGGAAGTCCTGTATCGATGCTCGGAGTATCCATCATCAGATTTCACTAAAGGCATCCCCTGGCGAGGACCCAAGACTTCGAAATGGTCTCTTTAGTATGAAAAACGCACTCTGACCCGTATTATTTGACCGCGAGAGTGGATAAAAATCGCTGATATAGTGGTGTTTAACTCTCATCAAACCTAGCTAACAACCTTCCCGATTGAAAGATCATTAAAAAAAAACCGCGCCCAGTTTTAGCCATCTGTTTTGTACCTACTATGCCACAAACAGACACACATATGTATATATGTATGTAAACACTTTATTATACAAAAAAAAATACACAAATATTGAAATTACAAAAATTAAAGTAAAACAAAGGAGAACTCGTCTTTTTAAGCAAACAGCCAGTTAACCTTTTGGCGATAGAAAAAAAAATTAAGCAACAAAAATAGACGAGAGAAAACAATAGGAACCAATAACTCTTTTTAAGGAATTATATTTTATCATTATTAATAAATGTTACACATAATTATTTTTTTATTTCTCACAAATGTTCATTGCTTTGTTTTTTGCTTTTTTTGTACACCACTCTATGATTATTTCGTTTATTATTATAGAATACCATTAGGTATTAATTCCGCCATGTGTACCTTTTTTGTAACTTAAATAATAAATAAACACACATAAAACCCATCTTTTTTGTTGGAAATGAAAAATACCGATTATAAAATGAAAACCACTTAAATATTTACACTGCAAAGTGCTTCAGTATAAGATTTGGGTCAACTTTAATGGGCGTGTAGGATTACATAGTCCAACATCGCTTCAGTAAAATACAAAGTGGCATTCATAAACTTAGAAACTTAATATTAAAGTAAGTTATTAGAATTTAGGTTTCTTAATGAAAAGCCAGACGCTTTCTTGAATAATTTTCATTAGATTTCAATTTCACAACTACGCTTTTTTTTTTTGATATTTTTTTCGTAATGCGAATTAATAACTTTTTTTTAAAGTAATATGTTTTAAATATTTGCAGTGGTGTGGTCGTGGTGGTGACTGTAACGTGATGAAGTTATTCAGATTCAGATTCAGATTTATTTATTGATAAATGTACATTTCATTCACATGTCAAATACAAAAATACATTAAATTAAATTTAGAAAATATATATATAATCATTATTATTATTATTTACAGTTTTTGGACTGTGTTTGGATCAATGATCACATTGCAGAAACTCATTCACGCTGTAGCACGCAAAGCCAATAAGGAGTGCCTTCAGTTTTTTTTGTAAATGAGGCATCATTGTCTTGTGTTTTTATGTGTTCAGGAACACAGTTATAAATATGTACCCCGGCAACGCTGAGTGCTGCGCGAGCCTTAGCCAGGCGCCGGCGCGGGGGCACCAGTAGGTGCCTCCTTCGCGTAGGCCTTTGTGTAGATTGCCCATATGTTTTATAGTTATGTAGATAGGTTCGTATGTATGAACAAGCAGTTAGTATGTATACACTTGGTAAAGTAAGGATTTTATGATGTCTAAATATGTCTTTCGCGGGATGGTCTACCGGTTTTCGGTCAATGATGCGCAAAGCTCGCTTTTGAATTTTGAATACCCTGTCGCGATTAGCAGACATTGCCCATAGATCTGCCCCTTGAATTAAAATTGAGTGAAAGTAACCGAAGTATGCTTTCCTCAAGTTGCTGGGAGATAAGGTGGGTGCGAGTCTAGACAGTGCATTGCACGCTGCAGACAGTTTGTCGCATACATAGTCGATGTGAGACGACCATGTCAGCCCCGAATCGATTACGAAGCCCAAGTACCTAACTGAGTCTACCTGAGGTACGATTTTGTTATTGGCGGTTATGTTTAGTGAATTATATTTCTTTTTTAAACTAAAATGTATAATGTTTGTTTTTTCCACATTTAGTAGCATACCATTGGCAGAGAACCACCGAGACATATGTTCCATGACTAGGCTTAGCTTCGACTTCAAGGCCTTCACGTCATCAGCATGGACTATGATGCACGTGTCGTCGGCGAAGATCACATACTCCGGCTCGTTACAGGCAGTCGTGATTTCATTTACTAAAATCAAAAACAGGTTATTTCCCATAACAGATCCTAAATTAAAATGAGATTAAAATGTTATATTTCGACCATTTTCTAGAACCAACTCAAATTAAAAAGGCCCATATCCTAGTATCAATAAAGATTAAAATTGAGTCAATACGAAAGTTAGCTTAGCACCTTTAGATATATTACAGGTAGCACTGGTAGCAGTGCTGGTCACCTCGCATCGGATTCTGAAACCATCATAGACATACACATATAGGTACATACATAACATCACACCTTCATTCCAAGAGTGGGGTAGGCAGAGCTACAGAAATATCAACAACTCAAAAAAGACTTGTTGATAATTCTGTAAACACATTTTGCACAATTAGGACAAGAAGTTTACTAGTGTATTAGTGACAGGTTGCAAGCGCTCCGCCTAACGGTACTTCAAGCCTTTATTCCCTTAGTCGCCTCTTACGACATCCACGGGAAGACATGGAGTGGCGCTATTCTAACCCGGCAACCACACGGGGAATACTTATAATAGACATGCACAACGACGCTGCGGGTGGTAGGACCTTGTGCAGGGTCCGTCCGGGTTGCTACCACCATCTTATCCATTAACCAACCGCAAAACAGCAGTGTTCGCATTGTTGTTTTCCGGTTTGGGGATAAGACAGCCGGTGAAATAACTAGCATAGAGGCATTCCATCTTGGTCCTCAGGGTTGGCAACGCATTTGCATTCTTAGGATTGCAGTTTTGTGAATGCGAATGTCTATGGGTCACAGTTTCCACTTACCATCGGGTGGCCTGTGTGCTCGTTTGCCTCCTAATGCCATAAAAAAACAAAAACTTAATATCAAGCCTTCAATATCAGAGTGGAGTAGGCAGAGCTACAGAAATACCAACAACTCTAAAAAGACTTGTTAATAATTCTGTAACCACATTTTGCACAATCACGCCACTTAATGTGTAGATTAAAACACTAGTGTTTTAAGACCCCTCATTATGTATCAGTTACATAAACTTCTATGACATACATACATATAAAGGTACATAACCCCCTCTTTTTGCGTCAGGGGTTAAAAAGTATAATCGTGCCACTTTAAAATAACACCAGAAACGCTTCGGTCTGCAAATAGATTTAAAATCTAAAATGCTAATTCTAAGAGGCACTCTAATTGCGCTTCGATCACGTGATCTACTCGATAAAAAGCTCGCATGTGCTTTCGAAAAACATAGAAGTAAATATACGAAAAACCTGAAAACTTCAAAAACTTCAAGAGTCAGGGTTTTTAGTGGTGGTAGGACCCTGTGCAGGGTCCGTCCGGATCGGTACCACCACCTTATCCATTAACCACCTGCCAAGCAACAGTGTTCGCATTGTTGTGTTCCGGTGTGAGGATAAGACAACCGGTGAAATTACTAGCATAGAGGCATTCCATCTTAGTCCTCAGGGTTGGCAACGTATCTTAGGATTATATTCTTGAGAACTCAAATGTCTATGGGTCTCAGATTCCACTCACCATCAGGTGGCCTGAGCGCTCGTGTGCTTTTTCCTCAACATAAAAAGGTGCTCTTTCTTTTTTTTTCTATGAATTAATGAAAATGTAATTTATGTCATGTAATGAAAAGGATTTTTTTTCGTGCCAAGTGATCTATCTTAATAGTAGTTTATGCAACAGTTGTATAAGAAAGGTCAAAAAAGACGAGTGGTGTGGTTACGATGTGAGCCGCAGGCGAACATCGTAAAGCAAGACGCCACGAGTATTTTTTGACTTAGTTATACACCGTTGCATACAATACTTTTTCTACGACTAGGTTTCAAATAAAATGCAAAATTAAATTAACAAAATTTTATTCATATACCTAGGTTAGAATACGAACGAACGAAGCACAGAACAACAAACGAGCGGGAAACATTCGAAAACGACAAAATATGTGTCTATGGTTAACTTTGTTTTTAAATTGATGTGCACTTGCCAGGTTTTATATTTAAAAAAAAAAGTTGCACAATTGATTTAACTTGTGAAATAGGGACTAGAAAACACCTAATGATTTGAGAAATGAATTCTTTTACCTGATTGGTCGATTTTAATATAGCTGCATTCTGGTTGGTTGATACCATGTTTTTTTTAAAGAGTTAAATTAGTAAAAGAGTTTACATACCAAAAAGAACCTAACGTTCCGATTGACAGTCAATGTGTATTGTGATTGGTGGACTAATTTGGTGAAGTATTTTGATTGGTCAAATTAACCTAGGTGTAAGCTTTGGCAGCTAGGCATGTCGTTTTGCCTCAAAAAAGCACAAGTGCTAGTTAAGGGGAATAGACTAGATAGACTTTCCTACGGAATGTTCTGCGGACATATTATCTATTTTCTTATATATGTGTTCGTGACTATATAAATGACAGATAAAAGTACAGGAGTAGGAAAAATGTATTATTCATCACAAATTGTATACAATTCAAAATTACGTGTCAACTTGAGTTGTATCATTTATCACCAGAGATTTGTGTATTTAAAAAAAAATACAACTTGAGTTACACTAGAAATTAAACCTGTGTTTGCTTCTTTTTGTTTCTGTGAAGTGGTTTAACTCGATGTATATAAAATGTGACAAAATATTTCCTAATGTTTGCAAATGTGTCGACTGGCACAAGTCAGTTGCATAATGTAATAATCGTTAGTGAATGTACAATATTTGTAACATAAGCTAAAATCGGTAAGCATTTTTTTTAAATAACCTTCTTTAGGTTTTTTCGTTGTTTTCCAAAAAGCAATTTAGTTAATATTGCCTATTTATTACTAACTAGCGGCCCGCCAGCGGCTTCGCCCACTGCAAATTTCTAACTTTCCCGGTGGATTTTTCAATTATTTTCGCACCTTTTGAACCTTCCCTGGACTACGACAAATATTTTAAAACCAAAATCAGCCAAATTGGCCCAGCCGTTCTCGAGTTTTAGCGAGACAAACGAACAGTAATTGATTTTTCACTACATAGTATAAAACAAAGTCGCTTTCTCTGTCCCTATGTCCCTTTGTATGCTTAAATCTTTAAAACTAAGCAACGGATTTTGATGCGGTTTTTTTTAATAGATTTATATGTTTAATACTTTAATCCGGAGCGAAGCGAGGGCGGGTCGCTAGTATATATATATAGCGACCCGCCAGGGGCTTCGCCCGCTGCATTTTTTTTTATGTCACTTTGGGGTATGAAAAATAGATGTTAGCCGATTCTCAGACCTACCCGATATGCACACCAAATTTCATAAGAATCGGTCGAGCCGTTTCAGAGGAGTTCAATAACGTAGGTACACCGTGACACGAGAATTTTATATATTTTGATAAGATAGATGGAGAGCCATATCATCCATAGAAATTACAGGCCCAAACTCGAAAGGGGCAAAATCACTTATCCTGGCAAGGCCTTTTAGAACTTCTTTCTTAAAGGCAAACATATATACATAACATCACTCCTTCATTCCCAGAGTGGGGTAGGCAGAGTTACAGAAATAGCAACAACTCTAAAACGACTTGTATATAATTCTGTAACCACATTTTGCACAAATAGGCTAAGATGTTTACTAGTGTAGGTAAGTATTAGTGACAGGTTGCAAGCCCATCGCCTAACAGTACTACAACGCCTTCTTCCCTTTGTCGCCTTTTACGACATCCACGGGAAGACATGGAGTGGCACTATTCTAACCCGGAAACCACATGGGGTTAAAGACGAACATTATTCATTCTACAAAGTTTATTATTAGGCAGTTAAAATTTAAGCATTTTAAAAGTGACTTACATTAGATTTAACGCGGAGTACTCAATTCAATCCACAGTTTTAAATATTGTGAACGAAATTGCAGTGGCATTTATTCAAAATACCAGCATGCTCGAAAATTTTAGCTCGCTTTCGGCGCAATCTATCATATTATGAGTGTCACTTGCATCCGAAAGGATTTTACCATAAATATCGCCGCTTTATCGCAAATTATTTTTATTTCTCATGCTCTTGTAACAGTTAATAAGTATTATAATTAAGTAACAATGTAATAAAATGTTGAAGCTCAATGTTGAATTAATTCTAATTTGATTATTTATTTCATAGGCAACTAAATTCACCACTTTTAAAATAATCCTTAAAAACGAGTATCATATTAAAAAGACACATACAAATTAAAAACAATTCTTAAGACGAAGCCTAAGAATAATTTTAATCTCCTTAATGGCTGGCTCATTGAAAATCAGTTTTTAGGGTTCCGTAGTCAAACTTTGCGCTATGTCCGTCCGACCGTCCGCAGCATAGCTCTGAGACTCTTAGTACTATAAAGCTGTAAGTTGACAAGAATACACATATTAGTTAAACAAACAAAGAAGAAAGAAGTAGAAAAATAAAGTGGTAAAATAATATCTTAAAAAATATTTTTTGAGTGTACCTCCCCTACACGTAACGTGGGGATGTATTTCTTTTTCTCGCCTACCCCACAGTGTGGGATGTCGCTGGATAGGTCTTTCAAAAATTATATGGGTTTGAATAAACAATATTCCGATTAAGGAATCCGTTTATGAGACATTAAGCTATAAAGCACAAGTTTTTGTTAGAGTCAAGTGTCTCCCCCCTACAGCCAAAACTACAAATACTAAAAATCATAAAACAAATTGAAATGAAAGCGCATATAACGGATTTTAAAGGAAAACTATCACGACTAAGTAGACATAATTGGTTCTTGAGATACAGGCGATTAAAGTGTTTATACCTACTAAAATCATCGAAGACGGCACCACGTGACTTTAAATAGAAAATTTGTTATTACTTGTTATTTTTTATGTTTGTAGTACGTAACGGCTTCGGAACTCTACACTGAGCATGGTCCGACAAGCTCTTGCCCGGTCTTTTAATAGAGAGTTGTTGGCGTTGGAAGTACTATAAATCGACAGGCAGGGTGAGACTCACAGAAAAACTTATTTAAACTGAACAAGAGTTTATTCTTATTAAATTCGTTACAAAACTCGGCGGTTGAATGTCGCTTCAAGTCGATCAACCGGCCTTTTTAAATCTTCCGTAGATGGCAGCACTTAAACACTTAATTATAACACTTAAATCAAGAACATGTACAAATTATACAATAAGCAGTCACAACATTATTGTAATATCCTATTACTAATAATAAATCATGCACAACTTATCACACTATACAAAACATTAAAGTAAACAATCAAAATAGCGACTTCTTAGTATACAGTGTTGTTCAGTAATTATAGAAATAGTTAACAACTCGGCCATCCTCAAGAACAACAGGTCCTCCCGTTGAGAGTTAAATTTACTTGCAAATTCTCGACTAGTGATTTATTTATTTATTTATTTATCATAAAGTTCATTCGTAACTAACAGCTAAGTGCCAAAACATTACAAACTTAAATCTAGACTATCGTTATTAATGATGAATTATTAATATTAGTGATGTTTTTTTAATATGGCTATTTTCATTTTCCCACCAATAGCCAGTAAAATGGTTTCGCACAATGCTTCAGAATTCAAAGACATATCTCATTACAACTACTCAACTAGTAGCACTACATTACAGAGATAACTTTACTAATTTATTATGATGTTACTAATCGAACATTGAAATAGTTACAGGTAAGTAATAATCAGAACAAGTTCTTTTTTTTAAATATTAAATACAACATTTACATACTCATTTAGCTAAGTAGCATAGGTAGCATAATAAATTTAACATTACGAATCTTCAGCTTAGTATAATCATTCGGTGATCATAACTATGAGTATAAATATTTTAACACTACCTCAGCGGCGTTATTTGGCCAGCCATGACATTGCTTAGTAATTACTGCTCGACTCGAGTAATTACTAACTGAGGTAAATCATTTTTTTTTTATTGTGAATGATCCTTGACTTGACCAAATCACAAGGCATCATTAGTATTTAGCTTAGTGACATCTTTGCCGGCCATGACATTGCCCAGGATTAGTTCATGACAAGCAACTAACCCCTGACTGAGCTGCGTTATAGTAGCTTAACTGGTTTACAAATAAGACGTAGACAGTTGCACCATAAACTACATGTCTTTATTTAATCGCTATTGTTATTCTATTCTAAGTCATCCTCCGTTTTGTTTCCGTCACTATCACTGCTTGAAATATCGTCATTAGCTCTAGTAAAGCTAAGCCATGAAAATATCTTATCAGCTGAAAAAATACCCTCATACCCCTTTCCTTTACGTGTTAAAGGCGTATCTTCGATGACGTACCTGTCATTTGGTAATACCCTTTTTATACGGTATGGTCCCCTAATCTTTGGTTCCAATTTCCTAGATTGCCCTTCTAAGCTAGGAATAGCTCGTAAAACTCGTACTAAATCTCCCTCTTTAAACTTTTTATCATTATTTGTATGTGCATCATGTCGGGTTTTTACTTTCTTTTGTTGCTCGTCAATAAGACGCTTTGCTTCTTGCCTAACCTCTGCTAAGTCAGTATTAATCACGCCGTTTCCTACATCACCTATAACCTGATTTAGAATGCCTTCGCACGGACTAGTAACCCTGCGACCGAACAATAACTCAGTAGGAGTTTTCTTTGTGACTGCGTGCATAGTGGTGTTGATACCTAACTGTACATCGGGCAGATAGTCATCCCACGTGCCTTTGGACTTATCGTGCGTCATAGCACCCAATGCAGCTAAAATGGTACGGTTGTACCGCTCAACTTGTCCATTAGCACGTGGGGTAGCTACCGCATTATAAACATGTTTAATGCCAAAACTTTTCACATATTCTCTAAATTTCTGACCAGTAAAACTGGTACCTTGGTCGGTAATGAGTCTGCTAGGAGTGCCGAAATAGCTGATATGATCTTTAAATACTCTGATACTAGTAGTACTTTTGGTATTCCGTACTGCTGTCAAATTAACAAATTTTGTAAATGAGTCAACGATCACTAAAATATAAGAGTTTCCCCGTTTACTCTTATTAAAAGGCCCTAAGTGGTCAGCATGGATGGTGTGGAAAGGGATGTCAATTTTCTCTATCGGGTGTAACGGGATGGTTTGAGTGCCACCGGGTAACTTGTGGTGTGCGCACTCTAAGCATCCGCTCACGTATTTTTTTACAAACCGTCGCATTTTAGGGAACCAATACTTCGCGCGGATTCGTTCTAGCGTTTTCTCAAAGCCGAAGTGACCAACGTTGTCGTGATTGTTTTGTAATATTTGCCACCGTACTGCCTTTGGCACGACCCAGCGCAAAACATCAGGACTTATTATGCGGTAAACTTTACCATTTTTCAAGGTGTAGTTTTTAATAATATCGACTACTTTATCCGAATTCGTATCCATAAGTACGCCTTTAATATTTTTAATTTCATCATCGTTATCTTGTACCGTCGCGATCCAGTCCTCAGAATCGACTGAGAGAATGTCTATTACGCGATTGTGGTCACTGCTGTCAGAGATAGCATGGCGACTCAGCGCATCTACATGAGCCATTCGCTCACCCGGTCTGTACTCTATTGTGCAATCGAACTCTTGAAATTGAATCCACCATCGAGCGATTCTGGGCACAAGATCGCGCTTGGTAAGTGTAGTGCGTAGTGCACTGCAGTCCGTTAATATTGTAAAATGTTTGCCTAGCAAATAAACACGGAATTTATTCAATGAGGAAATAACGGCTAACGTCTCCAGTTCAAAAGAATGAAGTTTCTGTTCATCTCGCGAGGTTTGACGGCTGTAATAAGCAACAGGTTGAAACAGTCCAACCTCATTCTTTTGAACCAATATACCAGCGACGCCCATCTTACTGGCATCTGTATGAAGCTGCGTTTCTGCTTCAGGATTATATAATGCAAGAACCGGGCGCTTAACGAGATTGTCTCTAAGAGAGTTAAATGAAGTCTGTTCCTCCTCGGTCCATCGCCACTGAGTATCCTTTTTAAGAAGAGACGTTAGGGGCTTTGCGAGTATTGCAAAGCCTTTTACGAATCTTCTAAAAAAACTGGCTAAGCCTAAAAACCTACGCACATCATGGGGGTTATTGGGCACTGGGAAATTCGAGACTGATTCAGTTTTTTGATAACCTGGTCGAATACCTTCGGAGCTGATCTCAAACCCTAAATAATCTATTTTGTCAAAGCAAAAATTACATTTGTTTAGTTTTAGAGTTAATCCTCCTTTCCGCAATAGTTCGAGAACCTCCTTTAACCTGCTCAGGCTTTCATCAAAAGAACGGGCCGGGATTAAAACATCGTCCATATAGACTAAGGCATACTTAATCCTAGCCTCATTTAAAATTTTGTTAATTGTCCTCTGAAAGGTAGATGGCGCGTTTACTAGCCCGAACGGCATACGATTATATTCGTATTGACCGTCGGGCGTAACAAATGCAGTTTTACAGCGAGATTCCTCTGCTATCGGAATCTGATAGTAGCCAGAGGCTAGATCCAATGAAATAAATAGACTATTACCGGCAAGAAGGTCAAGTTGGTCTTCTATTCGTGGCAAAGGAAAGTGTTCTTTTACGGTCTTGTTATTTAGTTGTCGATAGTCAACGCAAAGGCGTTTTTCTCCGGTTTTCTTTTGTACTAGAACAATTGGGCTTGCATACGGGGAACTAGAGTCTCTAATAATACCACTATCAAGCATATCTTGTACCATATAGCGGACCTGCTGCCTATCTGGAGCAGAGAGGCGGTATGGCCTATAGACCACTGGTTCGTTGTCTTTCAAATGAATCACCATCTCTGAGGCGGTTGTGAACCCAAGATCGTGTAATCCCGTAGAAAAACACATTTGATATTGATTTATCAAATTAACTAATTCCTGTTTTTGTTCCGACGTGATGTTTCCACAGTTTAATTGTGATTCATTTGAGATATCTATGCCTAGTACCTCCACATTCTCTACAGGATCGACCACAGCATGAGCTCGCGTTATTAAACTATCCTCGACTAATATAATATCACTAGATGACAAATTTTGAGTTATTAACCTGCCATTTCCGTTTGTGAATTCGTATTCGCCAGGGAGCAAAAAATACTGCTGGCCAGGACGACCCCTTATAGTACCGTGTACGTAAACCCTACCGGTGTAATTATTCTCAGCTACCACTTCTATGAGGGTAGTCCCTATAGATTTAAGGGTAGTTTCGTTAGCTAATTTTAGACAAAACTTCGATGGTTCGGTTATTAAATGGCGCTTCACGATTAAATCACTACTGGTCTTAATTATTCTTATCGTGGGCCGTTCTGTATAAGTGTGTCCTAAGAGTACCGGGTAATTAATCAAGTGATCATCAACAATAAGTACTTCCACGTCATTTTCAATAATACCTTGTACATCTACGGTAACGTGTGCGCGCCCTAAAGGAGTATAAGAAATGTTCCCTAAACCCCTAAGCACGGGCGTATCTACCCCTTGCCAATGTAACCCCAAAAAATGGGCATCGGACAAACGAACCAATGTGCAGTCGCTGCCAAGATCGATATGTGACATAACGGTCTTTCCATTTATTTTTATAGGGATCTTATATTTATTAGTACTTGAAACGTCTGTTACAACTTCCATGACAGATTGTGTCTTTTCTGCCACTGCACCTTGATTGGCTCTTGTACAATTCTCTGCTAAATGACCGCGCCATAAGCATTTCGTACATTTTACTGTAGGTTTTGGACACCGATAAAAGGTATGACCTGCTTCGTTGCAGTTAAAACAATTGACTTTACTAAATTTATCATCTTTCTTTGGTAGTTCTGACATGTTTCTATTAATTTTCCTGTCCCTATCCCTATCCCTAGGTTTCAATTCATTGTCTTTTACCTGACCTACTTTGACGGTTTTAAAATATTTTAAAACTTGCTCTGGTTCGGTAAACTGTGCCGCTTGTGCGCCTATCCTGATACCGCGATCTTCTACTCCGGAAGCGATACAGTCCACTGCCTTCCTACCGTTTATCTCACATCGATTTAACAAGTTCACTTTTTCATAATAGTAAATCTCAAGGGGATCCCCAAATTTGACCTTTTTACTTAACATTTCCAACAAAAGATCCGCGTAGTTTTCGCGAGTGGGAAAAGAGTCATTTAATTTTCTTTTCCATTCCGACCATGAGTAAAGAACCGACGCTTGCCCCTGATACCAGATTTTAGCTATGCCAGAAAGCTTTGCCATTGCATAATGTACTATTTGTTTATCGCTCCATTCATAAATTTGTGCACATTCCTCTACTTTACGTATCCAGGTAGCCATCGTCTGTTCCTTGCTCATGGGGTCAAAATCAGGGATAACGTTCATTACAGGAAACCTATCTTTATCATTTCTTTTATCTCTAATGACATCTAACAGTTTCTCAATAAGGTTATGACTCAAAGAATGGTCTCTGCTGCGTCTACGTTTTCTGTATACTTCATTATCGGAGGATTGACCACTAGAACTATAATGGCTAACTGATCTGCTATCCCTATAGTGACGCTTTCGTTGTCGTTGGGTACCTGATTGGCGCGGCGTCGTGCTACGACTTCGTGACTCCCGTCCTCTGTGCTGCGTAGGTCTGCGGTCTTCCCGTCGTCGGGAACTGCGAGCTCCGCTGCAACTGCGACGGGCAGATGATCTACTGCGATGCTCGGCAGCGCGATCCATCGAAGAATGATGAGGAGGCGATGGTGGTGGTCGTACTCCCGACGGAGTTCTTGTCAGTCGCCTTGACTCGCGATCATGACAAGACAATCTTACGCGGTCTCTCGCATGTCGAAGAGAGACCCGCTTAAGATAGAGAGGCGGCGGTGTCATCGATCGCAGTCTTTCGTTTCCCTCTCTCAAATTTTGCATGTTTTCTTCCTTGTGGGCATGCGGAACAAGACACTAATCACGTGATTTGTTACGTGAAACGTAGGTTGTTCCTTGATTCGATCCACTCTTCTGACATATAAATCGACAGGCAGGGTGAGACTCACAGAAAAACTTATTTAAACTGAACAAGAGTTTATTCTTATTAAATTCGTTACAAAACTCGGCGGTTGAATGTCGCTTCAAGTCGATCAACCGGCCTTTTTAAATCTTCCGTAGATGGCAGCACTTAAACACTTAATTATAACACAGAAATCAAGAACATGTACAAATTATACAATAAGCAGTCACAACATTATTGTAATATCCTATTACTAATAATAAATCATGCACAACTTATCACACTATACAAAACATTAAAGTAAACAATCAAAATAGCGACTTCTTAGTATACAGTGTTGTTCAGTAATTATAGAAATAGTTAACAGTACAGAGTGTATTTTTAACAGTAATTTTAATGAAAAGCTTACAAAATTTTAGCATGATTTTTTGTAAAAAGTGAAAAAAAGTAAACAGAAACTTCTATTTTGGGCCTTCGTTCTAATGTTTTAAAAGCCATCTTACAAGAGCCGAGCGGCAACGTCGCTTGTTTTCATTTTAGATGATTATTGTCGTTTTTCTGTGTGAAATTAAATTAAATTATCAATGTTATCCTTAGCTCTTTTGTGTATTTAAATTGTGTGCAATGCAATATTTTGTCTTGATGTGGGTTATTTTTGAAAAGTTTGAATCATGGCCAATTATATTCTATTGCGTGAAATATACCTAAAGAAAGGAACCACCATCGATACCTAATTACGGCAAGAACCTTTCACAGTAAGTGGGGAAACTAACGACGAAATAAGACACTAGCCATTACGAGATCAGCTGTTCTATTATGGTCGTGTATATTGTGGATGTCACCCTCTGACCAGTAAGTTAGTGCGAAAGCGACGGATTCTTTATCCACCGCAATATAGACAACCATTATGGGTCCATATTAACCTCATAAGAGCCAGTGTTACTTAATCAAGTTAATTCAGGTTCAACTTTATTTTAACAATAATAAAGTTCACATTACATGGTTTCAAAATTGAAAATGGCATTGAATAGCAAAGCGTAATTGAACGTTATTTCCTTTATGGTACATTCAAATTCCTACTCACAAAAATCTCCCTGTTTAAACCCTCACTTTTAGAGCTCATAACTCTAAAATGGCTTAACCGATTTTTATCAAATTTAGCTAACAACCTCCCTAGTTAAGTAAACTTTCTTTAAAAAAAAACGCGTCTTAATCGGTACCGTTTGGGAGATACAATGCCATAGACTTACACAGATACACAGATAAACCTATAACACCCCATTTTTGTCGTTATTATCCCACCATCTTTTTGGCCGTGCTGCAAGAACGAATAACTTTTGTCGGCTTGAGCTCATCTTCCTAGATCCATACTCGAGATTGGTTTTTATTTTCAGGCTCATATGCATATATCCAACACTCGTCACCGGATACAATGCTAAAAACTGCATTTAAGCTTCCTCCGTTGAATTTATTCAAGTTCTGAGGCACCAATTGACACGAGTCGTTTTCTGCTCCTCAGACAATAAGTGAGGGATCCAACGGGAAAACAACTTTCGCACGCCTAATTGTTCCTGTAAAATGATTTGTATCTGACTCATTCCAATGCCCAAACACTCTTGAATCTCCCGATATGACACATGTCGGTCTTCCTTTATCAGCTGACGCACAGCATCGACGTTTTCTTGCGTGACTGCCGATTTTGGTCGACCTTTACGCACGTCGTCCGTGAAGGAGACGGCCACGTTGAAATTCTGCATACCACCTGTATATTGTCGTCTTTGAAGGTGCTTCATTACTAAAAGCAACAATCATCCGGTTTCCACATTGTTTTTGTGATAATCCAATTTTAAAGTCGTAATAAATCATAGCTCTTAAATTTGCACGGGACAATTCCATTTTCAGCAGCGACTCGAGGACTTCAAAAAACAATTGAAATCGAACCATCGCTTTTTTTTCTATGTGGCCAGTGTGTTAAAATAATGAAACTTCAGAGATTATAAAAAGGTATGATATGTGTCAAAAATATGTTTCTAAGTATTAGATTCCCGAAACTTTCAGTGCAGCCCTCTTAATAATAATAGTAACAATGTCTAACTAGATCGTATGTATGTATATTTAAAACATGACTTATAAAAACCGGTAATAAATCACTAGCCTTCAAGTGAGGACTTTCAAAAATACGGAATAATGGGTGCATGCGAAAAAAATCGTGACATATTTTCGAATGCAAATATTTTCTCTCACACGACTTTGATTCGAGCACTCGAAAGTCAAAAATCGCCTCCCTGGTCAATTTGTGTAAGATTGTGTGCTATATTCATTTATTTATTTGTAATATATGAGCGTTTGTTCCTTGTCGCTTTACAGTCACGTAAATAATATCAAACAAGATTGTCAAATGTGTCAAAGTTATTTAATTTGTGTCATACTTATATTCATAATAAAACGTTATTTTAATTTTGTTAATAAAATCAATGCAACTGCTTTTTATGGTCTTATAACATGCGAAAAAGATATAACTGAATTTAGTCACGAAAAACAAAGTAAATATAACTCGACCTTTCACGTTTAATTGCTTAAACCATCACGAAAGGACAGTTGAGTAGAAATTAAACATTTTATTAGCCTATTTTTGGTCGGAGAACTACTTCAGAGAGTTTCGCAACTCAGTTATGATCTCTTTACTTCTAAAATAAGGAAACTGCAGATGATTGAATGGAGGAGAATGTTGGAGCGTGACCAATATTAGGCACCTTTTATATGTACAGTAAGACCACAAATATAAGTTACACCGGCAATCTTCATCCACGCAGAAAGGTGCTCACTACTGCCGAAGATAAACGAACGTAAAAATCAATTCAATACAAACCTTGTCCTGTTACGCGTAAGGTAGAATATGAAATGACAGTTAAACTCGTGCTTTCTCGCTCATTGCGATTAGCGATTAGCGCTTAGCGCTCGTGGGTCTCTTGTGTACGAATGAGAACTGACGCGAAGCTAAATTAAATGGCGGTCGACGGCGTGTGCATATTCATGCCAAATTACAGCTTTCTAGTACTACGAGTAAGAGTTTTTGCGCTAGGCTGCGGATGGACGGACGGAGGGTTCCTAGTTTGACTACGGAACCCTAAAAATTAATGACTGCTGAGTTTCTTGCGGCGTTTCTTCTCAGCAGTGGTCTCCTCTTGGGAAGGTCTGGTAGAATTTGACGTGTGAAACTGCCCGAGCAGCCTACTTACTGAATAAACAAATTTTATCTTTTTTTATGGAATAGGAGGCAAACAAGCAGACGGATTGCCTGGTGGTAAGCGAATACCGTCACCCATAGACGCCTGCAGCACCAGAGGAGTTACAGGTGCGTTGCCGGCCTTACAAATGAGAGTACGCTCGGTCCGGAAATACCGCAGGCGACAGACCATTCCACAGTTTAGCTGTGCGTGGCAGGAAGTTTCTAGTAATATGCACAGTTGCGGACTGCCAAATATCTGAATGATTTTTGAAAATGCACTTCTATTTGAGGAGCAAAAGACAATTTGTAACTAAAACTACATTTTACTAGATTTTTATCTATGTATTTATTATAAGTTTACTTACCTGGGGGCCGATTTTTGACTTTCTAGCGCTAGAAAGTTTCACTCGAAAGTGAGCAAAAACGGTGAAACCGTATTTTTGAAATACGAGCGAAAGAAAATGTAAAAACGAGTGGTCCACACCATTCGTTTTCAATTCTATCATTAGAAAATTGTTTTGACATCTGACAAACAAACACAAACGACAGATGTTTAATTTTCAGTCAAAATTCAAATACCTATCATAAATAAAGAACCTTGGCTGATTTAACGTTTCATTTAATAGTTTTAAACAAAAGGCTTTCAAAAATTCGGGATAATGGTTTCATGCGAAAATAATCGTGACATATTTTCGTGTGCTAATATTTTCTATCATTCGATTTGATTTCGAGCACTCGAAAGTCAAAAATCGCTTCCCTGTACCTTCTCCAAGATGCCCTTATTACTGTATGTTTCCCGTTTAATAGTCTGTACAATTCTGCCCTGCTTACATAAAATGCAGTATCTGAGACAAAACTTCTGTAGCAAATTTAACCTTATTACTAACGGTTTAGGGTTGAATCTGCTTTGGCCATTAAATCTGAGATACTGCTTTTTTGCATTTCCAGAATTATTACAAGCTATTACTGTAGCAAAATATGGTATTATATGTAAAAATCTGCTGTCTTTGGTCGCCATTGATGTGCATCGTTTTTATTCCTGCGCAAAATGTCAGTATGACGACGACTAACCGAGGGTCTACCACCCTGTCGTGATCGTGCCCGGTGCCCGCCCCTAGTCCGGCATAGTGGAATCAGTTGTTAAAATGTGTGTGTTAAATGTTACAGTCAGTGTTTTTTTTAATACATACATACATAACATCACGCCTTCATTCCCAGAGTGGGGTAGGCAGAGCTACAGAAATACCAACAACTCTAAAAAGACAAATTAGAGAAATTTTTGATAATTCTGTAACCACATTTTGCACAATCAGGCCAAGAAGTTTACTAGTGTATTAGTGACAGGTTGCAAGCCCATCGTCTAACAATACTACCGGCCCTTATTTCCTGAGTCGCCTCTTACGACATCCACGGGAAGACATTTTTTTAATAAATGCTATAATTTTATTTCATTTACCTATACTCTTGTTTGTAACTGTTTACTTGTTCTGTCTGTTGTACTAACGTCCGTGGTAAAGGGCCCCACTGAAGATCAGCGCCCTGGCTTGCCTCGGCATCGTGCTGAGTGGGTCCCTTATTGACGCAGCGGCACAGGAATTTATGTCTTAATGCTGTGCTTATTTTAAACCTTTGTTTTGGTGTCAATAAATGTATTTTCTTTCTTTTCTTTCCGCCTTTTTTTTATGTTAAGGAAAAGGCACACGAGCACTCAGGCCCCCTGATGGTAAGTAGAATCTGAGACCCATAGACATTTGAATTCTCAAGACTATAATCCTAAGACCTCAAAATGCGTTGCCAACCCTGAGGACTAAGATGGAATGCCTCTATGCTAGTAATTTCACCGGTTGTCTTATCCCCACACCGGAACACAACAATGCAAACACCTTTCTTTTACCTAATTCATATAACGTCACGCCTTTATTCCCAGAGTGGGGTAGGCAGAGCAACAGAATACCAACAACTCTAAACTTGTTGATAATTCTGTATCCACATTTTGCATAGTCAGGCTAAGATGTTCACCAGTGTATTAGTGACAGATTGCAAGCCCATCGCCTAACAGTACTACAAGCCCTTATTCCCTTAGTAGCCTCTCACAACATCCACGGGAAGACATGGAGTGGCACTATTCTAACCCGGCAACCACACAGGGGTCGAACCCGGTAACCACATGGGGGAAACTATAAGAATTCCTTATTTACTATCTAAAAATGTGTCATAAACTAAACACACACTATTATTACTACTGCTAAATATAAAAAAACTTACTTAACTTTACTAACTTCAAGATGGCAAAAAATTAAGGTTATCAGTTGATTTGGAATTTGTGAAACTTTAAAGCTCAATATCTCAAAACAGTAGGGCTAGACAAGATGCATTCAACATTCGTTAGCGATTATGTTTCGATTGAAAAACATATGGAATTGACGTAAGCCACCAAGATAGTACCACATGACCATCTCGGTGGCTTACGTCAATTCCGTGCATTTGTTTATTGAAACATAATCGCTATCGATTGTCAAATGCATCTTGTCCAACCCCACAGTATTTTTCAATAAAAACTGCGTTAAATTTCACGTGTTAGGGGCATATTACATTGTCAAATATCTCTGATCATATATTTTATCCAATATAATTGGCTACCTATTTGAGTCATATCTGTGTATTACACTATCAAAGATCTTTGATCCTATTTTACGTCATATGTGGTTGCAATGGAGAACGCGTCGGTATTGTGCGCTTCTATTGCTTCGGCAGCGTCACGTTAGGGTTACCAGATCGCAGAGAATTCGATTTGCCAAATGACATCGTCATTTTTAGTATGGCTTGTTTTTTGTTATTTCAGCAAGATTATGCAAGTATATAATTAGAAAAAGAACTACATTAGATTATTTGAAACATATTAACGAACAAGAAATTAAAAACTCTTTTTTTATATTAAATAACTGGCAACACCTGTTTCTATGACCGTATTGGATCCAATCTGTCAGCAAATGTCAAAAATCTATGATCAAGGAGAAAATGAATCATATGTCTGTATTAAATAATCCAATATCATTGACTCATTGATCTATGATCCAAGATAAATGATAATGTAATATCCCCCTTAGTTGAGCTTAATGTAAGCAGAAACAAGATGTTTCTATTCCAACTTTATTTATTGACGACACCGTCTTTTATATAAGTTTATTTGCGAATCGTACCGAAAACGTCAGAAACAAATAAATTATTATGCTTGCACACGTATCATTCACGCAATGTTTACTAACAAATACTTTTCTAGCAGGCACTTGTTCTTTGTTCAGGAAGATATGAGCAATAAAAAAGCAGTTTTATAGCAACGATATAAAACACATAATTGATTTTTGTAAACACTACAACCTGTTTAAATAACGTGTTTGAATTGCATAATTTGAGTGATGATTTTTAGAGTTCCGTGCGCAATACTGAACGACACCGTATAGTTTGTAATAATGTTTTTAGTCTGTGTTATGTCTAAGTTAATGTTAACTTACTGGAATCTTCAATTATACTATTAAACTGGGGCCCTAGCCAAGATGCAAACGCTCCTAACGATTTTCTTTTCTATCGCTCAAAAAGTATGGGATGACATTCTCGTGCGTTTCGATAAACCACGTGGTTGATTGTCATCCTATACATTTTTGAGCGATAGAAAAGAAAAGCGTTAGGAGCGTTTGCATCTTGGCTAGGGCCCCTGTGTGTTTCTAGTGCTACCAGCCTAGGGGGCTTTCACCATCTTGACAGTGACAAGTGACAGGTGACAATTCGGTATACATTGCAAAGTTAACAAGCTGATACATCACTGCGTTTCATATAAACTGTGCCGTGTACACTGAAATGTCACCTGTCTTCGGTTATTGTCTGGTTGGTAAACCAGCCCCGGTTAAACAATATTATTTGTAATTATTGCGAATGTTTGGATAAGAAAATATTGTATTGCTTTTATTCTGATCATAGTGGTCAAAAGATTGTTTCTTAAAATTATTTTGAACCACAGAATCATAGCTAGCAATCATTTGCAATTATTCAAAAGTAAAGTTCAGATTAATCTCAGTGTGTTCCTTTTCACATAATGATTGTAATATTACAGTATTTACTAGCAACCCGCCAACGGCTTCGCCCGCTGTAATTTTTTTTTGTTTCTTTCATGTCACTTAGGGTCCTGAAAAATAGACAGTAGCCGATTCTCAGACCTACTGAATATGCATATAAAATTTCATAAAAATCAGTCAAGCCGTTACGGAGGAGTATGGTAACTAACACTGTGACACGAGAATTTTATATATTAGATAGACTTGTTTGGCGTAATTCTTCATAAAAATAACACTTTAAGATGAAAAAAAAATCCTATTTGTTCGTTCTAAAGATAAAACTTTCCATAGAAATTAAAAATATTGATGTTACAAAAAAATTGTTACCTATAATTACAATTTTTACCCATATGAGATATCTTTCGGACCTCTAACTAAACGTTATATATTTCTTCAAATTGATAGTTTTAAAGATATTTGGGTTATTTACATAGGGCTTTACTTGGTTTTTAATATTTTAATAAAGACTTGGGCGCGGAACCCTCGCTGCTTAAGACCGACACGTTTATAAATAACATACTTATTAATGTAATGACTTGATCGATCTTTCTTAAAAAGAAGCCAAAGCCACTGACGTCGTTGTAAGTAAAAAAGGAAATATGAAGAGGTCGTCTTCTGCGTCCGTTTATTTAACACTAACGACCCGCCCTGGCTTCGCTTGAAAAAAAACCTATACCTAATTAAGCAGGGTAATGTAACTAACTAATAGTATTTTAAATCGGTTGTATTTAGTTCCAGATATTACCACCAACATTAAAACAAATAAACACACAATGTATGTTCCTTTTTAATATAGAGGTAATATAGACCAGTGACCTGCCCTCGCTTCGCTCCGGTTCAACAGAATTTTATATAGAATATAGTAGCTTTGGTCCGCGACTCCGTCCGCGTAGAACTAGTTGATCACTATTCCCTCAGGAACCGTCCAATTTTTCGGAATAAAAACTACCCTATGTCCTTCCCGGGACTCAAACTATCTCCATACCAGGTCTCATTTAAGTCGGTTCCGTGGTTTATCCGTGAAAACGTAACAAACAGACAGAGTTAATTTTACTTTTATAATATTGGTATAGATATTTGTCAGGGATAAAAATTATGTAAGTATGTACTTTATTTTATAAACAAAAAACCTGATGATAATTGAACATATTATGCGAGCGCATATTATGAGATGTAAAGCATACGCGATTAAGGTTTCCGAAATCAAACTTGGAACCCTTATAGTTTCGCCACGTCCGTCTGTCTGAATGTCACACTCACTTTTCTCAGAGACTATCAAAGTTACAAAACTGTAATTTTGTACCTTTAGTCCCATCTCGTTGCCAGGTTTGGTAGCCAGCTTCGAAATGGGAAATATAATCTCAATTTGAAGCTGACTATGAAACGGGAATTCTTTAGTCCCATCTCGTAGCCAGATTTGGTAGCCAGCTTCGAAATGGGAAATATAATCTCAATTGGAAGCTGACTATGAAACGGGAATCCATTAGTGGCATCTCGTAGCCAAGTATTTGGTTATTGAAACTAATTATGTTTCTTTGCGAAGGTACACTAATTAAAAGGAAAGTCTATTTTCAAAATTACTGTTATCCGAGTTAGTAACAAAGGCCTTTCGTATTAATTGATAAAGTATTAGGTTTCTTTTAATAACTTTGTACTGTCTCTGTATTTGGTTTTATATGCAATAAAATATTTACAAACACACATACATTCGCTATTAAGTGAGTCGAGTCCACAAAGTTACGATTCCAGTACTCGAGTCTTTTACAACACTAAATGAGAAACTACATTTCCCAATTTGAAGCTGGCTACCAAACCTGGCTATGAGAAGGGACTAAAGAATTCCCGTTACGTAGTCGACTTCCAATTGAGATTATTTTTCGCATTTCGAAGCTGGCTACCAAACCTGGCTACGAGATGGGACTAAAGAATTCCCGTTTCGTAGTCAGCTTCTAATTGAGATTATTTTTCCTATTTCAAAGCTGGCTACAAACCTGTGGGGCTGGCTACAAATATATGGGATTGACGTAAGTGTCACGTTACTATCTCGGTGGCTTACGTCAATTCCATACATTTATCAATCGAAACATAATCGCTAACGATTGTTGAACGCAACTTGTCTAGCACCACTGGCACGAGATGGGACTAAAGAATTCCAGTTTCGGAGTCAGCTTCCAATTGAGATTATTATTCCTATTTCGAAGCTGGCTACCAAACCTAGCAACGAGATGGGACTAAAGGTAAAAAAAAACAGTTTTGTTACTTTGATAACTAGTCTCTGAGAAAAGTGAGTGTGACATTCAGACAGACAGACATGGCGAAACTATAAGGTTTCCAAGTTTGACTTTGGAAACCTTAATCGCGTATGCTTTAAATCTCATAATATGCGCTCGCGGATGCAAAAGCTCCTCATATTAGAGCTTTAAGCTCGCGAACAAAGGTTCAACAAAGCGACAAAGCTTTAACTTTGACGTGGGGTAATTTTCTTTGTTCGTTATTTTAATTTTGGCATGCAGATAATAATATTTATTTTTTGGGTTTAAAATCCATCTATTAGGTATGCGAACTTATCCCATGGGATCTCTTTCAGTTACCGAGAAGAATAAGTAAAGACATTGTGGATGGGTAAATAAACAAATAAGTGAAAATAATCGTAAATTTGAGTGTTGTGCGTGAGTACTTTGTTCATAGCGAGTACAATCGAGTTCATGAATATGTGTACACTTTAGTACCTTGTTTATTTAATGTCGTGCTTGAACTGCCATATATGAATTATCACAGCGATTAAAGTGACAGGTACCAAAGTGTACACATATTTATGAACTCGACTGTACATTCTTATATATTTTATTTCTCTATTATAAGTATGTTGGGTTTACTAATGTGTTGCAGTTTTACTATGATATTTTTGTATTGCATTATGTTACTTGGTAGATATTACATTATCGCCTAGGTGCGGAAAGTACGAGTCAAGCAATCCTATTTCCGCCGAGGCATATGTAATGATTTACTCACACAATGCGAGGAAACGCTACAAATGCATAATTGGAAGTATTTGTAGAAATAATCCGTAAATTAAGACAGAATCTTCTATTGAAAACTACAAGTATTGCGATAGTTTCACAATGACCCGCCGCCCGGCGCCGCCACCCAACACTGCACCCACCTTTTATTAAATTGGGTGTATGCGATTTTTTATGGTCGTTTGGATTTTACAGGTATTAGAGACCATTTTTGAATAAAATATCTTTGAGGACAGGAATGTGCTTTTTTTTACTCACCGTTTTTCAAAAGAAAGGCTACCCTTTCCGAGCATGTTTGAAAAAAAAATATTGTTACAGAACTTCAGTTCACATAGTCTCCTTCAGATAATAACTTCGCATTCTTTTCAAAATACTACGGTCAATAATAATAATAATATAATCGAATATAGATAACGCAGAATTTGTATTTTCTCTCTGGTGTTTTTTTTAATAAATGCTAATTTTTTAGCAATACTATTTTGTAATAGTCATTAGTTATGAAACTACATAATAAAAATACAATAATAATAAAATGTTGGATCGTCTGTGACTTAGACCATTATATAATTCACAGTGCCAATATTTATTTGTACACCGTCTTCTGACAGTGTTTACCAAAATCTCCTGGTAAAAACATTTTATTGTTTTTTATTATACAAGCCAAATTATACCTTATTACATTATTTTTTCACAATAGTTTACTGAGGTTTTTCAACTTTGGCGAATTTGACATTTTGGCAAATAAATGCCTCCCATATAAAAACAACTTTCAGTGCTTGGAGTAAAAAGTATTCCTGACTATTACAAACAGAAATGAGTTCCAAAAACTGTATTTAAGACGACATTCTAATGTGCATAAATACAGTTGTGACATTGTAGCAGGAAGCGAGTAAAGATTGACATAAAATGCTGGACAGGAGATGAAAGGTATGATAGAACATATTCGGCGAAAACTCACACATACCCATACATTATGATACAATTTTATTTTACTATATAGTATTATAATTACAGAAGTTATTAAAAAAAACTGCTTGAAAACATGCATTCATTGCAAAGATACACCAGAGCATGGCCGGATTTCATCGTGTACAGTCTTTACTTTTCTGGCTACAGCTCGTTTGTGTTGCGGTTTCAGTTCTTACCTAACCCAACCTTCTTTACTAGCAGTTTTTTGTTGGAGTCAGAGTTCTAACCCAACCTAACCAACTTTTCTGCTAGCAGAAAAAACCAGAAAGAGAGGATTTTTACAATAATAAAACTACTTTTACTCCGATAACAAGATTCATGTGTTAGTAGGTTAGTATACAGTGTGTAAATGGTATACGAGCGATCCTTTTAACTGTGGTTAGTCTAACCATACAAAATAATTTAACACGCAATGTATAATGAAAAATGCAATGAATTAAAAACGCAATTAATGACGTTTCAAAGTTAAGTATTATTAAAGCTGAGGCTACTTAAGCCGAAATACACATTTTCACAAGTAAACATTACGTACTTACCTGACAGATGGACTTCGATGTACATTGCGGGTAGTATGTTCAAAAATTAATAACGGTGTATACGTTAGCGTAATCAAAATAATTATTTATGTTAATGATTAGTAGAGTCTTTATCTATGTCTAGTTTTAATAAACGCCCGTATACCATTTACACACTGTATATAATTTTAATTTTTAAGTTAATCAATTATAATAACAGAAAATATTGTTAATGTAAATTATGTTGTTATTAGCGAAAGTAATGTCACGCATATCTTTATGCAAAATACCATGTGTGTCTGCGATACGTGTTATGCGAAATGTACTTCGAACAATTAATGTTATGCCAGATGAGGGTAACCCCATTTGTTGCCTACCAATAATACAACACTAGAGTTTAATTTGGGATAGTGTTAATTTCTTTAATAGCCCTACAATTTGTATCACACGTTTAGGTTAACATCTAGCTCACATTGGCTATTAAATTCAAACTTACTCTAGCTGTCAAAGCTCTCAAATTGTGCTCAGTAGACAAATTGGCACTAATCGACTAAGCTTTAGACTGCTTATTAATTTTAGGTACTAAATACCTATTCCTCTAATAGAGTTAAATTAGGTATTTCCTGGTGGAGTAGCATCTTAATATTGTTATGTGTTTTAAGGGTTACGTAGTCAACAAGGAACCGTTATATTTTCGTCATGTCCGCGGTTTCACTCGAAGACTTTTTGGTACTATAAAGCTGTAATTTGTCATAGTTCACATTCAAAATAAATTCATTCCGGTGAAATTACTAGCATAGAGTCATTCCATCTTAGTCCTCAGGGTTGGCAACGAATTTTAGGTCTTAGGATTATTAGTCTTGAGAATTAAAATGTCTATGGGTCTCGGATTCCACTTACCATCAGGTGGCTTGAGTGCCGTCCGCCATCTCGATAACACAAAAAAAAAAGCTGTACATTAAAAGGCAAAGGTAATTTGATTGTCTTATTTCCACACCGGAACATAATAATGCAAACACTGCTCCTAGGTGGTAGGTTAAAGGATAAGAGGGTGGTAGTTACCCGGACGGACACTGCTCAAGTTCCTATCACCAATACAGCCTATTTGTATTATCTAATGTTTTATATCAATCCCCGCGTGGTTGCCGGGTTAGAATAGTGCCACTCCATGTCTTCCCGTGGATGTCGTAAGAGGCGACTATGGGAATAAGGGCTTGTAGTATGGTTAGGCGATGGGCTTGCAACCTGTCACTAATACACTGGTAAACATCTTAGCCTACTTGTGCAAAATGAGGTTACAGAATTCTCAACAAGTCTTTTTGGAGTTGTTGGTATTTCTGTAGCTCGGCCTACCCCACTCTGGGAATGAAGGCGTGATGTTATGTATGTATGTAATGTTTTATAAATGTTAGTTTTTCCTCAGGGAGGCGAGATACAGAAAAGTTAGCTGGAAGAGATCTCTTAAAGGAATATATTCGCCTTTGTAAATTCCTATTTTATAAATATGTATTTGTATGTTTGTATTTTGTTCAGTAAAGTGTTTGTTTAGGTAGATGTAGGTAAATACATTTCACTTACCATCAGGTGACTTGAGTGCTGAGGGCCTTCCCATTCCCGTAAAAATAATAAGAATAAAAATGTTGCAACAATAAAGGATTTCCCAAAAAAAAAGAGCCATAATTATTGGTAGTCATAATTTTTATTTCGCTGGAGCCGTGAACATTTCAAAATTTCTGACAATACAATACAAATACTCTTTAATGAACACCAAAAAATAAAAAATAAAAACAGAACACGGAACAGTACATTTAAATCATAGGTATACAACAGGCGGTCTTACCGCTAAATAGCGATCTCTTCCAGACAACCTTGTAAGAGAAATAACTGAGGACATAAATTCATGGCAGGCGGTGTAAACTAATTCGTTTAGAACTCCAACTAAATAACTACAAGAAACAATTAAAATATAAATTTAATTACTTTTGAAATATCCTTAAGTAAGGCTAAATTAGGTTAGTTTTTATGTATAAAAATCCTTTAGATGTAACTTTCTTAAAAATGCGTTGACTTGCGATAATTTATAAGGTTTTATATCCACCAGAGCTTTGCTGCCGTCACAAGACAAAAGGCGGTATCTCAAATACATTAGCCAAAGCCGATTCAATTAAATTCCCTTAGTAATAAGGTTGCATTTGCTACAGGTGTTTTGTGTGAGATACCGCCATTTGTCTTGGCAGGGCAGTTTGTGAGGTAGCCGAGGAGTGTGCGAGGAAAAAATCTACCAAAAGGAATACTTAAAATTGCTAGCCTTGCTCAGCACTGTTCTCCTATTGGTTGATTTTTCTATTGACTAGTTATAGCTGAAATTATTTTAGGGCCGAAAATAAGGAAGTAATATTACAATCAATTCCGTATGATAATTTTGGTCTTTGGCTGCAAATGGGTGAATTTATTTGCTACACGCCATCGGTCCGAATTAACTACTTTGGCAACTCGCCGAGCAACTGATGAAATAATAAAAAATGAGAAAACCAAAATGGCCGCAACATCCGAAGAAAATGTCGCGATATTGAAGCAAACGTCAACCAGCAAAGTAAAAATGTTTAACAGCTGTTTGTTAGATTAGTAATTGTTTGAATTGTCGTCGCAAAGAAGGAATGTTTTAATAATTTTCAGACAAACGTATTTTCACTACATAGTATAAAACAAAGTCGCTTTTTCTGTCCCTATATCCCTATGTATGCTTAAATCTTTAAAACTACGCAACGGATTTTGATGCGGTTTTTTTTAATAGATAGAGTGATTGAAGAGGAAGGTTTATATGTATAATACTTTAATCCGGAGCGAAGCGAGGGCGGGTCGCTAGTTAATTATAAATCTAGAAATAGATACACAAATTATTGATACTCTTGACGCTATAGTAATGTATATGATGCTTGGCAAAATGAAACATTTATTTATTTAAGATTTCGTTATAATCGGTGTGTTCATTGGACATTTTGGGGTCAAAAAACCTTTAAGCCTAGGTTCAGTATAAAAATTATTGATATTCCTTACTCGATAATTATTTACTCTTATTGTACCTTACTCGCTTAGCAAAATAAACCATTTATGGTTTTAGTATAATCGGTGTGTTTATTGGACATTTAGGGGTTAAAGTACCTTTAGCCATGGCTAAGATTAGGTACATAAGTTATTGATATTCCTTACGCGATATAATTTTTTGATGCTAGGAAAAATAAACCATTCAATTACTTAAGATTTCAGTATTTATTCGGTGTATTCATTGGACATTTTGGGGTAAAAAAACTTTTAGCCTTGGCTATGGTGACCTGACATTTTTTTTTCTGAATCCGTGAACTATTTAGAATTGTAATAAAACAAACCTAACCTAACCTATTATCTGTATATGATGGCACATAAAAATTATCTGAACGGTTTATGTTTTTAGAAAAATTGCCATTTATGACAAATTAAATTATGGTATGTGATATTAGGGAAAATGAAGGGATAGGATTAAAAAGTGACTTCCAATTGTATTACAAGTTACAAGCTTTTATGAAACAGTCCCCAGAGTTTATGTGTCTCAAATAGTCTCACCAATTTTCTGAGAACTAGCTTTCTTTTAAAAAAACCGTATTTTCCCACTCCCATATTTTCACAGTGGCATTTTTTTGGGTCGGGCTCTTACATTTTTCGATTATAGATTCACCCAATTGGGATTGTTAATTTTTTTTCATAAGAGCTTATTTGAAAACCATTTCGAGATATGAGGTTTGGAAAAAAATCAGACATTTACTTCGAAAAAATAATCAATGATTGAAGATATTTTCATAAATATGCAAATGACCTTCGTTTAAACTTCCTCACAGGCTGAATCTGTTAGTCTTGGACTTTAGTTATGAAAAAAAAGTTCATCTGTCACTGACACTGACAGATGACAACTAAACTAACTATCCATTGATTTTTTTTTGTCTTTCTTGTGTCTCTGATTTATAGATTCAGCCGCGACATGTAATTTACAAAAAGTCCTATCTCAAATTTTCAATAAATTATAAAAGATGATTGGAGCGATGAATTGCTGAAATATTCAATTTAGTTTCTTAAAACACTTTATATTTTTGATAAAATCAATAAAAATGGGGGGTTAGCAAAAATAAACAATCCCTATTGCGAATTTCTCCACTTACTAGGCTGGGTACTGACCAACGCTACGAGGTGTAATGTATCATGTTACACAGCGAGCATTCATGCAGTCAATACGCAGTGTTACGGTGAAACCAGCGAGCAATTACGTACTGACTGCATGAATGCTCGCTGTGTAACATGTTACATTACACCTCGTAACGTTGGTCAGGACCCAGCTTTATAGTAGATAGGTATGTATACGTTATGCTAGTTTTGCAGCAGGCCCAATGCGTCAAACCACCTAGAAATAGGAACTCTCGGTAGCAGGTCTCCGTCGACACTATAAAAATAATTTCTGGAATGGGAAATAATGCAACAGGAAAAAAAAAATCGGGAAAAATTGCGAAGGGGAATTCTGCTTTCGACAAAATTTGATTTTGAGAAATGACTATCCAAAAAAATATGGGTAAGTATAGTGACATCAAGAAAAATATTTTTGGAAATTATGACCCCAGACGGATACGCGAGTGATAATTCATCATCATTCTCCTGCCCTTATCCCAACTTGTTTGGGGTCGGCGCAACATGTCTTTTTCTTCCATACTTCTCTATTAGTCGCCATCTCGGTAGTCACTCCCTTTCTAGCCATATCATCTTTCACACAGTCCATCCATCGTTTCTTTGGTCTTCCCCTATTCGTATAGCCATCCACATTTATACTTAAAACTTTCTTGACGATTTTTTCCTCATTCCTCCGCATCACATGCCCGTACCAAGACAGCCGATTTCCACACAACTTTTCAGTCACTGGTGTCACATTTAGACTTCCTCTTATTTATATACTCATGTCTTATTCTATCCATTCTTTAGTAAGTGATAATTAACAAGGGTTTTTTTGTACGATGTACGAAACCCTAACAAGATAACTATTTTATAGCCAATCCCAGCAGAAAGAAGCGTGGTCAACTCGATTATCGCTCAAGGTCAAGGGCGTCATACAAAGTTGTAAGCATATTATGTGACGAATTTCCGTCAGCAATCTAAACTATCATATTACTCGTACGGACATTAGCAGGTTATTCCTTGACACAAGCGAAATAGATAAAGTTATCCACGTGGAAGAAGCAGTTTGTTAAGCACACAGGACACTTGTAAGTGGGATTTATTCTTAAGACTGCAAATGCGTTACCAATCCTAAGGACTAAAATTATGGAATTATCTCTGCTAGTAATTTCACCGGTTGTCTAATCTCCACACCGGAACACAACAATGCAAATGTTTCTTGGCGGTAGGTTGAAGGATAAGATGGTGGTAGTGATCCGGACGGACCTTGCACAGGGTCCTGCCACTACGTTTTTAAATATTATTTTTTACGTGGCCTTTTAATTATTTGGTACCCAAATAATTATAACTTGTCGATCAAATCCATGTATCCTAGTCAATCGTTTGTATGAATTAGGAAATGTTTTAGGAAAAGTTAAATGTGAAATAAATTGCAAAATAAAAGAAACTATTCGTTTGAAATTGTACTGTAATCAGAAACCATCACGGAGGGTTCCATGTATTATAATTTTTTTGTTGATTCCAATTGTAAGACGGTCAGTTAACTCACATACAAATGAATGATCGTAGAGATACAATTATACACACAATTATCTTTAACCTATTGTTACTAAAACATTCCAATCATTATTCATATCAAAGTTCACTCCCTAAAGTTACAAGACCATAAACACAACTAAAACTGTAAACAGTTCAAACTCGAAGTCCAACCTAAAACTTACTCAGTAAATTGTTGTTTCGACATTGCAAACAAATTCCTACTTCAGTATCCCTTTTGCACTCTTGCTAATTAAGTTTTGAGTGAAAGAGATGACACTGTGTAAATTTATTTATTTTTTAAACTTATCTGTGCTTAGAATTAGATTACGAAACTTAAAATTCTCCCATTACCGTGCATCTATATTGCTGAGATCTGCCTCTTTGTAAAGAAACAACCATTACTTTACAAAAATATCACAAAATAATCCCAACACGAGGAGTACCCGCCTACTTAAATTGCAAATTACAAAAAGCAACCTAGCTCTGTATCGGGAAAACGTGGATAGAATGGCGGTCAAAATTTATAATAAATAAACTCCCACCAGATTTTCTAGATTTGCCGTTTCCAAAATTCAAGTATACAGTACTAAATTGGCTCTCACTAAACAACTTTTATAGCTTGCATGAATACAAATGTATCTTTTAATATGTTTAGTGTACCTCTTAAAGAGATTAAGTTTTCTTTGTATTTGCATGCCTACTATTGTAAGGTCTTGACATTATTGGAACTTGTACTATCTCTCCATCTGATTTCACCATGTACCTAATGTTATGAAAATGAAATAAATAAAATATATAACATAACATAATACAACACAACACAAAAATACAAAATTAACAAATATAAAAGGAACACAAGACAACACACATACATATACCTATGTGTCTTGCCCTGTGCTCAGTACACTCCACAGGATTATTTGTCGTACCTGACACTAGTTATGACTTGTGCAACCATATTGCACAAGTCATAAGTAAGGATAGGGCAGTCATATCTACCAGCAATCAGTTTAAGAATGTGGTTGGAACTGTTTCAAACGCGCCCCAGGTGTGAGGGGATTTTTTTCCTCACTACAAGCCCACCTACTACAAGCCCTTATTCCCTTAGTCGCCTCTTACGACATCCATGGGAAGACATGGAGTGGCACTATTCTAACCCGGCAACCCGTCTACGTAAAAGTCGTTTATCGCTGGGTAATAAGTTGCCCATGACCTACTCCAGACTATAATCTGTTTAGCCGTTCTAATATGATTGAGGAACAAACATCCAAACTTTCGCATTTAAAATATTTGTTACATAAGAAGATATACATTTTAGTGGTGGCTACCGCCATCTTATCCATTAACCAACCGCCAAGCAACAGTGTTCGCATTGTTGCGTTCCGGTGTGGGGATAAGACAACCGGTGAAATTACTAGCATAGAGGCATTCCATCTTAGTCCTCAGGGTTGGCAAGACTTTATGGTCTTGAGAATTCAAATGTCTATGGGTCTCAGATTCCACTTAACATCAGGTGGCCTGAATGCTTGTGTGTCTTCTCCTAAATATAAAAAAACTAGCTTTTGCCCGCGGCTCCGTCCGTGTAGAAATCGGTTACCGCTATTCCTTAGGGAACCGTCCAATTTTTCGAGATAAAAAGTATCCTCTGTACCCGGGACTCAAATTATCTCCATCCGAAAACGTGTTAAGCTTTTCTGTGGAAAATTAGTGATTACTTTTTAATTGCTATATACGCAACGCTTTACAATTATTTTAATTATTTAATGGAGACGTTGAATGCATAGAACAGAAAATGAAAAGAGTGCTGCAACTGACATGAATGGAAACTTGAAACTGTTTAATTTGCAAGAACACCTGTGTAGGGTTCGGTGCCAACATGATTAGGTAAACAAATTCAGGGGCGGGGGCGCATCTGTGTCTTCAGCAAATAACTAAACTAACAAAATTGACTGCTATCTGATTTTGTATTACAGATGGGTCCTTTCGGATACACTTCGACCCCTTTAGGATCTATTTTGCAATTACCCTCTTACACACTCAGCTGTTTGAATGTGTAGGTTTCCTGACGATGTTTTTTGACGATGTAAAAAACATACATTACGTGTAGGGGAGGTGCATTAAAAAAAAACAAGTTTTTTTTACCGCTGTGTTGGCGGTACTACTATGTCGCACTGCTAGATCAAAACAGTATCAATTCAAAAAAACTGTTAGATTTGTTTCAAGTCCTAACACATTGGTATTAAAGTTGATTTAGAAATACAGTTTTATTTTGAGTTGATGCTGTTTTGATCTAGCAGTGCGATGTGTATTCATGCCAAATTACAGCTTTCTAGCACTAAGAGCTAGGTTGCGGACGGACGCACGGACAAGGCGCAACTATAAAGATTCCTAGTTTGACTACGGAACCCTAAAAACGTTACTAGCGTTTACATCTTGGCCATGGACCCTGATATTATAATTTGAATGAACTTTTCAATGTCAACTATTAATTTTTATTTATGCATATATGCGTGTGTGCATGTGTGTGAATTTATATATAAAACGTACATTTTTTTGTGTTAATTAACTTAGGTTAAAGATTAAGTAGGTATGTAAAAAAATCAGTTCAGTTGTTAAGTATTAATCGAGTGTTAGTTCATACATAGGTTGATTAAATATAGTTAGCCCTTCTAGACCTATTTTGCTGTGCCCTTGCAGGGTGTCACATGTATACCTACCTGTATTTCCACCTGTATTTTTGAAATGCAATAAACAATTTGAATTTGAATTTGAATTTATTTATTTGTTTATTTGGTATGCGGGTAGTGTTTGATATTACAAAATATGAGTTGTAGGGGAAAGGGCATTTTTTCCTACGTTAACCCTTTGGTTTTGGTTTTGGTAGTAGCGTAGCTTGTTTTCATCACTTCAAATTTTTAGTCACCGGCCGTTACTGTCGTGAATTTTCTGGAATGGGTCACTACATAGAATAAGAACTAAAGGCATAGAAGGAACCTTAAGATGAAAGCGTCAGATCTATACCTGTCTCGTAAATTTAAATAAGTTAAAAAAACAACCCCTGTGGTTGCCGGGTTAGAATAGTGCCACTCCATGTCTTCCTGTGGATGTCGTGTTAGGCGATGGGCTTGCAACCTGTCACTAATACACTAGTAAACTTCTTGGCCTGATTGTGCAAAATGTGGTTTCTGTAGCTCTGCCTACCCCACTCTGGGAATGAAGGCGTGATGTTATGTATGTGTATGTAAAAAAACAAAGAGTCCAATTCCAGTTGTCAAGTAAGTTGGTCTCCGGCGACACCAACTGGACACAACAGTGTGCGACAGCAACAGTGTAAGATTATGATATTTTAGCTTATAGAACTGTTTCTGTTTGGCACACTGAATCCCAATAAGACTGTGCATATCAGCTATCTGCAATGTACGATTACTGTAAGTATACCACTGACAGATAAATTGCCTTCATTTAATTGTCTACTTAAATTTCATACAAAAAAAGCAGTTAAGTAATAACTATTTTATTGGTATGAGATTTAAAGCTAAAAATCAAATGAAAGCAATCCATCTGTCTTTGATTTTATCGCTCCTTTAGAAAAAGAACTAGGCATACCTTTAGTTCTTATTCTATGGATCAATTAATCAGTCACCGTAAATTAGTCAATAATTAATCAGATGACCTTAAATGACGTGAATCGTTAGTGATGTGTTTAATCTAATCCATTCTATTCCCCATGAGGCCCATGGCTTAACGTTAAACCCTTCCCCATTACCAGGCAATTATTAACTTCGATTACATTATGTTACGCGACTATTGCGTAATTATGGGCATAATTGAGTTGCTTTACTGGTACATAAATAAATCATAGGACAATGTCACACAAATTGACCTAGTCCTAAACTAAGCTCTAGGCTTGTACTTTGGGTACTAGACAGCGATAAACTTACTTATATAGAGAAATATATACTTAAATACATCGAACACATCCAAGACTCAGGAATAAATACTCGTGCTCATCACACAAATATCTGCCCTTACCAGGATTTGAACCCAGGACCCCTGGCTTCGAAGGCAGGGTCACTACCAACTAGGCTAGCGTGTCGTCAATCAATCGTGATACCTAGATTTTGCGTGCGACTCCCGTCCCATGCCAAATTTAGTCTATGTCCTATTCAAGACTTTAATCTTTCCCTGTGCTAAATTGCATTCAGATCCATTCAGCCATTCTGGCTTGATTGAGTAATAAACATTCATCCATTTAAACTTTCAAATTCATAATAATAGTATAATAAGTAGGATTTCAATTTATTGAAATACGTTCATGCAGAAAAAGAAAAATTCACGTAGTTGCAAAAACATCTAAAACTCAAAAATGCGCTTTATGAATATACATAGATATACTAGTCGTATCCCGCGACTCTGTCGGCACAGAAGTTGATTATTGGTATTTCTTCAGGAATTCAGGAACCGTCAAATTTTTCGGGATAAAGAATTACACTTTGTCCGGCCCCGGTACTCAAACTATCTCCATACCAAATTTCATCTAAATCGGTCTCGCGGTTTATCCGCAAAAACGTAACAAACAGACAGACAGAGTTACTTATTTATAATAGTAGTATAGATTTTCCCTGACCCAAGATTAAACTTGGAACAGCTAGCGTCTAGTCACTACTAACTATATTAACGCCGTTGTCAACATAATCTTTCTGTCTGTGTATCTCTTCATTACCAGCATACTACCTAACCATCTCCGATCAGCCCAAGCAATAAAAGCCTCAATTTTATAGCCAATAATAAAACAAATCCAATTGGTTCCATACAAAAAGCCATTGCCGGGTTTCTAAAGATCTAAAAGGACTATAATCTCTTTATTTACTACAGGGTGCGTTCGGGGGCAATAAACGGAAACGTTACTACGTAGCACTAAATTCGAATCCCGGCGTTCTCCATCACTTTTACTCGTCATTTGTGACGTAATCGAGAGAAAGGAATGGAGTTAACGCAACATCGAATTTCGATTTTGAAAATAGTGCCCCTGGGATAAGATTAATGTAATTGGTGGTTATAAACAGGGTGATTCCAGTATGATTCAATGTCGATTTGACATTTTAGTAAATTTTACTAATATTAAAAATGTGAAAGTTTGTGTGTGTTTGTGTGTAAGTGTGTGTTACTCTTTGACGCTGCAACGGCTGGACGGATTTGGATGAAAATTGGCTACCTGATGGTGTGGATCTTGATCTTCACTTCAATTTGAATTTTTACTTTTTTTTTTAATTAAAAAACTACAAGAAACATAAAATATCGTCATAATTATAAAGCTACCATCAAAGCTAAACTAAAAAAAGGGAACTATAACAAACTACGCTAACACAATTTCAATCGAGCCCGATAATAACTTAATTTCAATAGGTCAAAGGGTATTTTTACTACAGTTCATATATTTCGGTTCCCTATTCAGGGAAATGCCAAAAGTTCAACATTCCCTCAGGAATTCCGGTCCTAATGGCGCCAGCGGTTTGACCATTTTCAATAAAATTCGTGTTCCCAAAGGGTAGAGAATAAAACTAGGGCTACTGCATGTTCACGTTTGTTTTTCGATCTTAGATTTACGACTTGTTGGTAACAAAATAACAACACCCTACACATCTATAGGGTGTTGTTATTCCTTTAATAAGCATTGGCGATCTTACTTGTTGGGTTGATTCGCATTTTACTTAAAGAAAACAACAGATTTTTCGATTAAACATATCAGATTTTAGAAAAAAAAAAACGATTTTAAAATCTAGATTTTGTATCACTGATAACTGTCTAGCTCACTGTTATCAAGGTTAGCTGGAAGTTTTTTGTTAGTATTTTGTTTTAAAAGACCAGCCAAACAAGTCCAAACTTAACGGACCTAATAATAAACAAAAATTATTCGTGACAAACAAAAAGTAACAAAATTCTGACATAAACAAAAGACCTGTGTTGTCACGAAATGGTTCCAACTCAGCGTTATGCTGGCATTCAAACCAGCGCTGGTCTTCCGCTTGAGCCATCCAGCGCAGCCACGGCAGATCGAACGGCGACGAATTCTCAAGACTATAATCTTAAGACTACAATCCAAAAACCTCAAATGGGTTGCCAACTCTGAGGACCAAGTTGGAATGCCTCTATGCTAGTAATTTCACCGGTTGTTTTATCCCCACACCGGACCCTGCACTGGGTCCTACCACCACTGAATAATTGTTGGCACCCTTTGGGTACTGAACCCTAAGAACAAGTAAAGCAATGATTTCAATCTAAATTAACGACAAACTAGCAATGAAGACAATAAAATTCCACCCCGGGTTTCAATTTGGGTACAGGGTGAACTTTTATCCCATTAAATTGAATTAGAAAGTTGGCATCGACATTTGAACGTAATTAATTCAACTAACGGAGTTGCAGAAAACACAAACACGCTGTTAGTGTAAGGTCATGTTTATATTGGACGACACGTTGGCCTAGTTGAGCGACCCTGCCTGGGTTCAAATCCCGGTAAGGGCAGATATTTGTGTGGTGAGCACGAGTATTTTGTTCCTGAGTCTTGGATGTTTTCTATGTATTTATTTTTCTAAGTATGTTTATCGTTGTCTAGTACCCATAGTACAAGCCTATAGCTTACTTTGGGACTAGGTCAATTTGTGTGACATTGTCCCGTGATATTTATTTATGTATTATTTATTTATTATATGTAGCTCATTAGTCAGTCTTACTCTATTATTTTTGTTATGATTTTTTTTTTTTTACTAGATAATGGTTTTTACCCGGGAAAATTTTCAAACCAGTAAATTACTGATTTTTATGAGATACAAATGTAATGTGAACTTTTACATTAGCAACATAATTTTTAGTATAAAGAATTGTAAATTTTATTTAAATTATGAAACGTACATTTAGGCACCTACTTATTTAAAACAAAAAATTGTAATATTACTGCCTTAAATATCGATTCTGAATCGGTTAAATAGATGATAGTTCCCAATGAGCCACACCCTATTTTAACAATATAGGGTGTTCCTTGTTTAACCGGCGGTTTGATGAGTTAACAGTCGCTCAATCACTCACGCGCCGTTAAATTACCAATTCCTATGAAATCGAAGTTCCAAATTAGCTGTATCACTTTCTGATGTTTTAGTTCCGAATGATGAGTAAAAGTGATGGGGCGTCCGAGTTTTCAATTAGGTATTTCGTGGTAGAATAAAGTTAAAAATAAAGGGTGTCCCCAAACGTAACGTTCTTTTAAACGTATTTTTAATTTTTATGGTTATATAACAAACTCTAAAGAAAGTAACAAATACTAAAAAAAATGTCAAGTATGTAAGGCATGTACTTACTCGATTCGAAATCGAGTTTAAAATGGAATCTAATAATATCTACTGTGCGGCAGTACGAAACCCTCGCTGCGCGAGTCCGACTCGCATTTGACTGGGTTTTTTTTAAGGCATGGAAAAAGCAGACGGGCATTATAGACTTCCTGATAGCAAGTAGGCTTTTTTAAAGTCCATAGACATGAGCTATCTGAAAACAGCAAATGCGTTGCCAACCCTGAGATGTTTTCGGTACGATCGATTGCTCTATCCGAAACAAAATTCAATATCATTCCTATTCGTGGAACTATTCGTCGCCGAGTTCCTATCATCCAAACGTCTTCACCAACTAAAGTTCTTGTCTAAGAGTCATTAATTGTACAAATACAGCAATTAAAAGCACTTCCATACTTTTTACTAAGAAAACTCAACGCTTAACTAAAGTACGAACCAAGCAATCTCGCCGTGTCGCCAACAAAGCACGGAGTAACTTAAAGTTGTAATACGTTGACTCCAGATAAGCATCTCTGAAAACTGTCACACCCTGTATCAAGAACAATGTTTCATTAGCGCCATCTAGTAGTAGTTAGCAGAACTTAACGTTGACACTGCATCCGACGCGCTGAAGTTGCAAAAGTTGTTGGCACCTATGAACTATAAAATAAATAAATATCAGGGGACAATCTCACACAAATTGATCTAGTCCCAAACTAAGCTCTAGGCTTGTACTATGGGTACTAGACAACGATAACAAACTTATAAAGAGATATACATACTTAAATACATAGAAAACATCCAAGACTCAGGCACATATATTCGCGCTTTACCGGGATTTGACCCAGAACCGCTGGCTTCAGAGGCAGGGTCACTTCCAACTGGGCCAACGTGTCGTCATTATTGCCGTTAAGTGGAAATCTTACGTTCCCGTGAAGGTATATCAAATGGTGAGAGTAAGACACGGTTTTGGGGAATGGTGGCTAAAGTTAGTGGTGGTAGGACCCTGTGCAGGGTCCGTCCGGATCGCTACCACCATCTTATCCATTAACCACCCGCCAAGCAACAGTGTTCGCATTGTTATGTTCCGGTGTGGGGATAAGACAACCGGTGAAATTACTAGCATAGAGGCATTCCATCTTAGTCCTCAGGGTTGGCAACGCATTTGAGGTCTTAGGATTATAGTCTTGAGAATTCAAATGTCTATGGGTCTCAGATTCCACTTACCATCAGGTGGCCTGAGTGCTCGGGTGCCTTCTCCTTAACATGAAAAAAAAAACGAGTAAAACATAGAAAAATATTTATACGTATACCATTGACGGTGCAGGATAACCTTAAATAAAGCTTTAATATGTTCTTCCACAGAAACAGTGTCCCCTAGATAAAATACAATGTTCCAGGACATTAATAATTTTTCCCAAATTTCATCCAAAATCATACAGCGGTTCGTGCGCGATAAAAAACATCCAAATACATTCGCAAGCTTTCTCATTTATAACTATTAGGGATTAGTAAAGTATTAATAATCTCATTATCGTACAAAAGACATCACGTATTCATTTAGAAACTTCTAGAACGTTTTGAAACTTTGCCAATACGTAGAAATAAAGCAAATTGCAATAGAAAAATGGTATT
Organism: Acleris holmiana; assembly: GCA_949316455.1. Taxonomy (NCBI): domain Eukaryota; kingdom Metazoa; phylum Arthropoda; class Insecta; order Lepidoptera; family Tortricidae; genus Acleris; species Acleris holmiana. The sequence continues at coordinate 14,564,926 of OX438782.1, read as the reverse complement.
CAAACTTTTTCATTGAAATCCAATTTTCAACCGCAATGATTGGCCGTTGGCATTTCAACTGCAAATATTCACTTTTTAGGACTCGCTCTCGAAACCAATTTAGGTCGAAATCGAAACACAATCAACGTAGGGTGTTCAGTTTTCACGCAAATAATTGTATTACTTTTAATTATTTAATTTGTTTTAGCAGGTAAAACTTTAAATATCATTTTTTTTATTAAATTATACTTGAATCTATAATGCATTAAGGAAATCCAAACACTCAAATATTTTGCACTTGCGGGTAATCAAACCCGGGATCGCAAGCTTAGTACACTTCGTAGGCATCTATAGTAGGCTAACCGTATCGTTAAACAATTCGTCTTTATTCATAAAATAATTGTATGTTTTTAACCGACTTCAGAAAGGGAAAGAAAATTGAAAAACAAAAAAACATATCTATTTAAAATGGTAATTGGTTAGTCAAACTGTTCAAGTCGGCTTTTGGTTTAAAAATATTGTGGGTGCCGCCTTCAGTTTGACTGACCTAGGCTGTTATAGATTTTAGTCTAATATAAAACAAAGGCTACTTTTTATCCCGAAAAATGGTCAGTTCCCGAGGGAACAGCGGTAAGCGATTTGTACGCGGACGGAGTGGCGCGTAAAATCTAGTAATATTATAAATGTGAAAGTAACTCCATAAAGTCTGTCTGTCTGATTGTTACGTTTTGGTATGGAGATAAGTTGACTCCTAGAAAAAGTTATTCCTAAAAATTGGACAGTTCCTGAGGGAATAGCGATATACGACTTCTACGCGGACGGAACGGGGGGGGGAACAGTATAACTTTCTAAAGAATTTCAATATAACATAACTCCCTTCTTTTACTAATGGATATAAACGGGTAAGGGTCGGGTCGTATACATGTTGTTTGGCATAAATGTATTAGTCATAATTTTCGTAAGTCATAATGCATTTTTTCACGACATCGTTATTCTTTTCAGAATTCTTAAAAACTAACCTAACCTATTCTAACTAATCTACACGATGGATGTGTGTGTGTGAATCCTTTAATTTCAGCCTGAATTAAGTTGATCACGCACAAAAAAATACTTTGAGGAGTTATTTTAATTAATGCATACATTACATACATCGGTGCGTAATGTAGTACATGATTTCTAAAAAACTAACCTACCCTATCTATCCTAACTAATCTACACGATGGATGTTATTAAATCACTTAATTTCAGCCTGAAAGAAGACTTATGACTTGAGAAAATTATGACTAATAATACATTTATGCCAAACAACATTTATGTGAATAGACGGCCACCGGGTATAAACATACCATTTTACATTTTAGACAGAAAGTTAGCCACAAAATATTAACATTTCGACTTCCTAATTATTTGACAGGTAATTAATGTCAGCAATAAAAATATGCCAGTAAAATATGCTAAAGCGCTTGTTTGGTTGATTACGTTAGACATAAACAGGTGACAAATATAAATAAGTGGCGTTATTCTTCGCTCGCAATAAGCCAATAAACAGTATCTCAGATTTGCTATAGTAGATTCAATCCTTTATCCTTAGTAATAAGGTTGCGATTGCTACACTGCACTTATACCAAAGAAGGCGGCTAAATGCATAATAATAGTCTAAGCGTTTTAAATTTAATACGTTTATGCTTCGACTACAACATTTTGTCGATCGAACTGCAATACCGCGTAACTAACAAAGTCATTGGAGTATTTTGCAACTTATTCAATTAGTTAGTTAGCTGCCTGCTTTGGTATCACGGCAGTACTATTGCCCACACTGTTAACTGTCTATCGGTAGACCTTATGCTTTTGTAATAAGGTCCACCGATGTACAGTTAAGAGTGTTGCTGTTTGTACAGGATTTTTATTTGAGATGCTGCTATTTGACTCTGCAGGGCCTCTATTCAACTGCGTTATAACGATATCGTATTTGACGTGTTTCCGTATTGTCAACGTTTTGATAACTCTTTTGTCATTTACAATAATGGCGACTGTGACATAAATGATTCTTAAACGAGTCAAACACGATATCGTTTAAACGCACTTGAATATAGGCCCTGCGCAGTATTTAGAGACACGGCTCTATGTGCGTTAGTAGTTTATTTATTTATTTAAATTCCTATAATGAATACTTACAGACTAGCTAAACGTGTTAATAGGACATTGTGTAGTGGCCGGCTGCTGTTAAGAAACCAGGTACGGTACTATGAAAGACATCCAATGTCTATCACTGCTCAGAATCTTATTTAGGAGAGTCAACGCACGATGCAAAGGGGAGTGGGATAACGTTCGAGTGCGCAATGCAGGGAGACCAAACAATAGGCGACGCTGTGAACGAAGCTGAATTCTACGGACAGGCTCTACATGCAGAGGAATCAGGGCTAGGAGATAAGGATTGTGCGTGCAGCCTCGCAGTAACTGGATAAAATATTTCACTAGATACATATTTCTCCTAAACTCTAGGGTATTATAGTTTACCATTCCGAACAGAAAGGAGGTGGGGTATAAGAAAGGATAGTACCCATAGACTTTCCGATAGAGCAAACGGATAAAAGACTTTTGTACTCTCTCCACAGTGAGAGTGTAATGTTTCTCGTGCGGGTTCCATATGATGGCATTAGTTTCTAGTCTACTTCTAACGTAAGCATTGTATAGAACACTGAGGGCTGCCCGGAAATCAAATAATTGAGATTGCCTGATTACAAAGCCAAACCTTGCACCAATGCAAATATTTAGTATATGGTCATTAAAAGTGAGATGAGAATCAAATTTAGTGCCTAGATCGCTAACGGATGAAACTCGCTGAAGAGATGTATTGTTCAATGTATAGTTACCGAGTATGGGACTGCAAGCACGCGAATATGACATCAAAGAGCACTTATCTTCGTTAAGGCTCAGTCCAATTTTATAACTCCAGTCACACACACCGTCTATATCATCTTGCAGTCTTGTACAGTCGAGATTGTTACTAACTGGGAGGGCCAATTTCAGATCATCGCCAAACATAAGGCAAGAGGCGTTCTTTATCGAGGATGGAAGGTCATTGACCAGAATAAGTAATAGTAGTGGTAGGACCTTGTCCTTCCGGATCGCTACCACCCTTTAACCTACAGCCATACAGCAGTGTTCACATTATGTTTCGATACGGTGAAAGGACTAGCGAATTCCAATTAAGTCGGGTCGGGTTGGCAACGCATTTGCAGTGTTGAGGTTCGTCGGTGATAGTGCAAAACCGCGTAACTAACGAATGAATACCGAGCAAAATGCACCTAACCTATCAGGTCAGTAAGGTGCATTTTGCACCGTTTAAAATTTGGTAGTTACGCGGTTTTGCGGTATGACCAGGATTGTAATCGTGAGATTGAAGATTTCGTTGGACTTTAGAGTCGAACTGTTATCATGGTGGCCTGAGTGCTCGTTTGTCTTCCCAGTTATATAAAAAAAAGGTAAAGAAAAGGAACCCTTATGGTGTCTGTCTGTTTGCCTGTAGGTATGTCACAGCAGTTTTTATTTAAAAGTATAGAAACTATCAAATTGAAATTTGGCATAGTTGTACAACTTGCTTGCCCGCATCTGTTTTTAGTTAAATATTTGAAAATATTTTTCTAAATATTTAAAACGGGGTTTAGAATGGGGGGTTAAAAAATGAAAGTCATTTGATTATAGCAAACTGCACATTTCAATACTGTTTTTAACTTTATACTTTTTGATTTAGCCATAAATGTTTAAAAAAACCGTTCTCCTTCTTATCACTGAAGTTGATGGACCGAATAATCTGAAAGAAAATTGACTTAAAGATAATTACTTACATTTTACGACAAAATTAAAAGAAGTTAAATTGAATACTTTTGGAAACATTAGCATAAAACTTTAAAAATATTTGTTTAAATTTAGGCCTATCAATATTTATTTTGTTACGAGCTAAATACGGAACCCTCGTGCGGAAAACCGACTCGCACTAGACCGGTTTTTAAATAAATTTTTAGCGTTGCTTTGTGTGCTAAGATGAAGACTGCCACACAAATAAAACGGCTTATTCAAGTGTTTAAAAATAGAAGAAAGACATAACATAATAAATCATTTATTACGAACGACTAAAGAAATAGTGTAACGGAGTTATTTCTGAATGATTTATGTTTTGGTTTAGTATTATTTTATTTTAAAGAAAGATATCCAAGTGGAAGGGACGGGATGACTTGGACGCTTTCCTGAAACATTGGATAGATATTGCTTTAGACAAAAAGTTGGCAGTAGATCGATGAGAGTTTTGTCTAAAATGGAGATAAAATTATAGCCAACAATTGTATGCTTTTACGTTAGATTACATTCTGTGTAAAAAACTAGTAATTGCTATTTTATCTAGTAATTGTAATTGCTACTATAATTGATGAGAGAGATGAGCGCGAATATTTGTTCCTGGGTCTTGGATGTTTTATATGTATTTAATTATGTATTTCTCTAAGCATATAAGTATGTTTATCGTTGTCTAGTACCCATAGTACAAGCCTAGAGCTTAGTTTGGGACTAGGTCGATTTGTGTGACGTTGTCCTGTGATATTTATTTATTTATTTACTTATTTGTGTGGTTGCCAGGTTAGAATAGTGCCACTCTATGTCTTTCCGTGGATGTCGTAAGAAGCGACTAAGGGAATAAGGGCTTGTAGTACTGTTAGGCGATGGGCTTGCAGCCTGTCTCTAATACACTAGTAAACTTCTTGGCCTGATTGAGCAAAATGTGGTTACAGAATTATTAACAAGCTGTTTTAGAGTTGTTGGTGTTTCTGTAGCTCTGCCTACCCCACTCTGGGAATGAAGGCGTGATGTTATGTATGTATGTATTAATTTATATTTTATGGATTGTTTCATCTTGTAATGGTATTTGATTCTATAATCAAGTCTTAGTATAGATTCTGGTCGAGCGGCAGCACGCGTAATGTGATTCCGGTCGGACTATCTGCTGTTTCTCTGTCTGCCTCGCTGCACCCATCTAAAGTCACATTTTACTGTTTTGAAGTCCGTTTTTAGAGATTTTTAACATTGTTTTTTTTTTAATAGTTTTTAGTGATCATTATAGATTGTTGTGGAGTCCCACTTCACAATAGAGTACATGCATATTTTTTTTCTTACGCTCTCTAGAAAGTGCTATGAAAAAAAAAGGATAACTGTATACGCGAAATAATTATCGTGTTATTTTTTCATAAGATATGAAGCTTTAAAAAGTCATAGTTCAGACCCCCTGCAGAAACACTATACAAAATAGACGACAGTAATGACGTCACAGCTGATGTTCCATGTTTAGCTGTCAAGCTCTTAGGGATGAGTTAAAATTATTTTGAAATACTAGCTATGTCGATAATTATAGCTATATGTCGATATTTTTACTTTACCATAATGAGGGTCTAGGACTTTAATTAAACTTGTTTATTTTATAAAACAGGACTATATAATTACAAAATGGATGTGTTACTTAAATATTTTTTATTACTATAAATAAAAATCTTGAATCTTTCATCAATACTAACAAATTATCGTTATCTTCATAGCACGACCCATTCATAAATTATAAAAAAAAAACAATATATCTCTCTTTTCTGTCCACCAAAAGGGATATTGATTATCGTATTCTTAATGAACGATCAGTTTTCTTTCCAGTTTTTTGCAGTAATCTAGTGCAGTCATGATAATTTTAACAATAAACCCTATATCTTACCTATTCATTTTTAAACATGGATCCCAAAAAAACTTGTTAAATTGTAGTCTATAAATGGTATAGGTACCTACAGACCTACATAATAAAACTAGTTGTACAGAAAACGTAAGAATATCGATATCGACATCATAAATATTTTTACTCATCCCTAAGAACTTGACAGCTACTAATTTGCACCTCGGATAGCGGGGTCTATCCGTGTTTAAAATATAAACCTTACAAAGAAATTTACATTTGTTTCAAAAATTACTATGTTTAAGCCTATATCATTCAATTAAAATATTACGTAAATAAAACGAGAATGCCAACAAGATTTGATTGTAAAGAACGTGTTACAAAATAATCCGTAAAAAATAAATTACGAAAGTAGCGTCAACCCTAGTATACTGTATACCTAAGATACTGAACTGACGTTATTTAATAAGGGTTGACACTACTTTTAAAATTTCTTTTTTACGGATTATTTTGTAACACGTTGTATAAAAAGTTAATAAACAGGCCATAACAGTCATAGTGAATTGCTTTTTATACAGTTTTTTTACATTTTATACTAAATCTCATCAATGAAACTAATTTCTGTTTTACATGCATGTTCCCTATTATTAAGAACTAGCGACCCGCCCTCGCTTTGCTCCGGATTAAAGTATTATACATATCGACGCCCCCGAGCAATAAGTCGGTAATCGCAAAAAGTAAATTTTACAGGAAAAAATATTTACTGGTTTTGTTGAATATCTTTGCAACCGGCTGGAGTACTAAAAGCATTGATATATCAAATGAAAGCTATTTTTTCAAGGAATATAATTTATACAATATTGTTTTACAATATGCATTCAATATTAAGAAAGGAGAGAAAATGCCTTTTACAGATGATGAGTTAAATTATAATCCCAGCAATAGTGACTTACTGGGTTATTGTGGTAAATCTTTTAAAAGTATTTATTTGTTACTGCATAATATTGACATTTATAACGATATTCTCTGTTCGAAGGGCTGTACGTAATGTGTTATTGCTAAGGTTTTTATAGTAATTTAAAACCAGACAAAATAACTGCATTGTATTATAGCTTTGTTGTTCTCAGGAATATAATAACAATATATTTAAGTAACCGTGCAATATTGAATGACATCGAAATAATAAAATGACATAGTGTAGAAGAAAACTATCATAAATAATTAATCTAATAAGATTATTTATTAAAATAATCAAACAAATTAAACTAGCATAAAGTAAAGAACAAAATTATTCAGTTATAATTATTATATTATTTATATCAACATTTTCGTAGAGTTTTAGTCATTTAAATTAGTCTAGTCTTGTCACAAATTCTGTCCCAACTATTTGGTTGTTTTAAATTTAATAAAAGAATGTACGATGTGCTTCTGTTTCTTGGCTATGCGTAAATATACTTCGGGACTTCAGTACTTTTTATCTTAAAGATGCAGCGGGATATCAAAGAGAATCGTATTGCAGTTATAAGCTACCCAGGTGCCCATTTTCGGACTCGTCAAACCCTCGAATATATCAAAGAAATGTATCTACCGTACCATCAAGCGATATACAGAAATGGGCTTGGTCAATGACAGGTCAAGAAGCGGTCAACCACGTAAGACACGGAAACCAGCGGCAATAAAAGCTGTGGCCGAACGAATTCGTAGAAATCCACTCCGCAAGCAGAAAATCATGGCTAGGGAAATTAAGATTTCACCAAACAAGACCTTAGACTTGGGGATTATCGTCAAAGTACGGTCACCGGCTGACTGCTGCTCTGCGACATATAAGAGCAACGAGAGCGAAGGAGTTGTGGCAACGGCATGCAAAATTTCGTAATATTTTGTTTACAGACGAAACATTTTTTATCGTGGAACGAAACTGCCGTCCTCAAACTAAAAATCAGTTAAATACAAGAGGATCATTTGAGTTATGACCAAAACGTTTTAAAGTATACGTGTCTAAAAACTGGTGCGCGATATCCAAGTAATTTATATACACTTACATTTGAGGCTTCCTTTATATTTATATATAAAGTTGGTATGTTTTTACTTTCTTTTTATAACTGAAGTCTTCAATTTTTCTTTTTAGCTATAATAAGTACACACATGTGGATATGGATCCGTTGAATTTTATGAAATAAATTACATGACGGTAAAAATATGTTTAGCGGCCTTCTACCTCAGAAATTCAGGTTATACGGGATAGATTTTTCAAAAACAAAACAGTTATATAGAAAACGTAACTAAAAGTCATGATATAGCCGCTGTCTAGCAAGGTATGTCTAGTTAAACCTATGCAAAAAGACGTGATTAGAAAACGGCCACGCGACTTTAATTGCCTTCTAGATTAAAAAAGCTAAATGTGGTGAATTTGATATGATCTATGCTTGAGAAAGAGGCGGTTAATTGAAGAATAAATAAAAAAAACTGGTCTTGTGCTATGAATTGCAATCAAAATATATTTTTATGTCCAATAATTTGGGGAAGCTGCTGCCTGTATTGGTCAAATTGCATTAGGTAAATGATGTTTATTACATCGATCGAAACTGTCGAATTAAAAGTCTGAGCATTTTGGGATGGATACAAAATTGAACAGAATATAGGTCGCATAGACGAAAAGCAGCTATATTTTTTTCACCCAGATTAAGTAGTACTTACTTGCTACACGATTTCTAAATTTGGATTAACTGCGCCAACTTTTGAGAACATGTCACCTTGGTCGGAAGCATTTTTTCTTCAACGAAAAACGAGAAATGCTGTGATGACTTACAAAATATGAATTTATTCTAAATGCGGTATAAAAGCATAATGCAATATATTACTACGTCAAAGCGAATTAAATATCAAGTTGTATAATTACAAATTATAGGTATTTTTAGCCAAGGGAGGGCAAAGGTATAATTTTTTACCACTTTAATTAAAACCGCTTTTTGGTCTTGTTTTACGTTTAAAAATTGGCAGCTATCAATTTTTTATCGCCCTCAGCGTTAAGTAACTGCCATTTGGTAATAAAAGCCCAAAAATTATTCATTTAGCCGCTAGCATGAAGGCTGTATCTCGGTGGTTTCTAAAAATATTGACACCAAACCCAGATATTTAGATCGATAGCTAATAAGCAGTTGAATCACGCTGTATAGATTACTCAAAAAGGTCGTATGATCCTTTAGCCGCATTTTTGTTTAAGGACAGCAGAAAAGTTCAACCGCCAAAATGACAAAGTTTACGCTCATAGCTCTGCTCTCAAGAAGATTTTGAAAAAAATCCTAGAGTAGAAAGAGGAAACCACCCTGCATATTTCATGGTTTTGTGGGAGTGTCTTACTAAGGTGTAACACAGCTTCGATTTTGTGAACGAGGCGTAAAAATACGTGCAATAAACTATGAGAATAATATTTTGGATAAGGTACTTAAGCTACAAAATGATAATTAATTCGCCGGCAAGCATTGCCTACTTCAACAAGACTCGGCCCCAGCATACAAAGATAAAGCAACGCGAAGTTGGCTGGAAACGCATTTAACCGGACTTTATTGCAGCTGAAGATTGGCCTTCGGGAAGTCCGGATCTTAATCGGTTGGACTTCCGCCTGTGGGACATTTTAGAGGAGAAGGCCCGTTCTAAGCCTTACCGTAATGTTGGGACTCTGAAGGCAGCGGCTTCTATACCCATCAAAATGAGCGTGCTGTCATAAACGAGTGGCTAGACCGTTTGAAGGAGTGTGCTAAAGCTAAAGGGTGGTCATTTAGAATAAATGTTTTATTTTTAGGAATCCATAGACTAGGTATCTATTTCTTTCTAATTTCTAATCGAAGGCAGAGATAAACGTACCTTGCGATGGCCAAGCGGCAAAAAGAAAGAAGGTATTGTGGGATAGCGGTTCGTGACATGATCTGATTTGGCATTACATAGTACGCAAATAGTTGTTACTAATATTTACGAACGAATACTGTCCCTTTAAAACTTTGTTAGTAGCTAATGCCGTGTTAAATTTATTAAATTAAATACAGTATTATCGTTTACCAAAAACTTCATAAAAATATTTACGCCAATAAACCGGTAATCACATCTTACCAAATATCAAAATAATAAATACATTTGTATTGATGTGTAGCGACACTTTTCTCGTAGCATTTTGAATTTGCAGTTTCCCTACAATAAACACGTCGTTCTTAATATCTTCATCAATTGTATTAAAAAAAATCGGAAAAAAATATATATGATGTATTCTTACCCGTAGATTCCGAATTTCTCATAACAATAAAATGTCCATAATATCACATTACCGACTTCTTGCTCGGGGGCGTCGATATAAACCTTCCTCTTCAATCACTCTATCTATTAAAAAAAACCGCATCAAAATCCGTTGGGTAGTTTTAAAGATTTAAGCATACATAGGGATATAGGGACAGAAAAAGCGACTTTGTGTTATACTATGTAGTGAAGTAAGAATATTTCAAGCTCGCCGCATACAACGCTGCAGGAAAATCATAGTATTTTATTTACTAAATACATACATAATGTCACGCCTTTATTCCCTGAGTGGGGTAGGCAGAGCTACAGAATAACAACAAATAATTCTGTAACCACTTTTTGCACAAACATTTATTTACTAAAAACTATTTAAATATGCTTTGTCATAGTCGCCTAGCTATTTTAATTGAGATATCTTATCGACGCCCTTAAAATAGGATTGAGCAGTTACGGTGGCCATCAAAATGGCTTCATCATCAGTGTTACTTCACGAAGTCATACTCCTGAATGCAAATGCTAGACTTGTTACAGAAAATACAAAAATCGCTATGTGTATGCCTTTAATATTTGAGGATTTCCCTCAATTCCTCACTGGTCCCTTTATCAGATAGTGACTTGGTGATTATGTGTTCACCTCGAGACCGTCAAACAAAAAATGTGAATTTACAAAATCGGTCCACAATGGTGGGAGAAATCTGGTGAGAAACTAATAAGACAAAAAAAACACCGTAGTTTTATTATTAAAAAAAATATTTTCATAATTATCAAGAAAGTCTTTTTTTATGTGAAGGAAGAGGAGGAGGAGCACTCAGGCGACCTGATGGTAAGTGAAATCTGAGACCCATAGACATTTGAAATAATCCTAAGACCTCAAATGCGTTGCCAACCCTGAGGACTAAGATAGATGCCTCTATGCTAGTAATTTCACCGGTTGTCTTATCCCCACACCGGTTTCACCGGTTGTGTTTAGAGTTGTTGGTATTTCTGTAGCTCTGCCTACCCCACTCTGGAAATCCATGCATGATGTTATGTATGTATGTATTTTTTCCATTTTTGTCAGCATAATGACAGAGTAAGCTAGCAGTCCCATTCAAAATATACAGCTCTTTCTGCCACATCATAAAATTGACATTTTAGTATCATGACGCACTGGACTAGTTTAGTTACTGCGCTTCTAGACTAGCCATTAAACAACTAATTAAATCTTGACTCAAATGTTCTGTCTACGAAAATAAGATTCTACACTCAGGGACAAAATTAGCGGTACTGAGTGAGTTTTTCAAACAAACGAGGTTATTTCGAAGCCTCGGTTCTATGCCTGGGGATGGTTTTTAGTAGAGATGAAATGGATAGTGATTTAGCCGGATACCGGATACCGAATATCCGGCTGGCTCACAAGCCGGATGGCCGGATATCTGGCAGGACTTATAAATATCACGGAAAAATGGCACACAAATTAACCTAGTCCTAAACTAAGCTCTAGGCTTATACTATGGGTAGGTACTATAGGCAACGATAAAATTACTTGCATAGAGAAATATATACTTAAATACATAGAAAACATCCAAGTCTTAGAAACAAATATTTGTGTTCATCACACAAATATTTGCCCTTATCGAGATTTGAACCCGGGACCGCAAGCTTCACTACCAACTAGGCCGAGGCGACTTTAAATATTAAAAAATAAACAACAAATTTATTGGATTTTCTTTCAGTCGTCTTGTTGTTTTACTATCCGGCATCCGGCCGGATAGTAAAATATGGCCGGATAGGCCGGATACTGAATAGTTACCGGATATCCGTTTCGTCTCCAGTTTTTAGTGAAATCTGATGATGGATACCCCGAGCATCGATACATGACGTCCAGAGTGCCTAAGATACCCAACTGATTGAATCTGCGGCTAACGCCGGAATTGTAAATGTTCAGAAGAACATCTTAAGTGGCAATAAACTGTAAGGAGGAGGAATGTGCCCGTGTGGTTGCCGGGTTAGAATAGTACCACTCCTTGTCTTTCCATGGATGTCGTAAGAGGTGACTAAGGAAATAAAGGCTTAAGGTACTGTTAGGCGATGGGCTTGCAACCTGTCACTAATACACTGGTAAACATCTTAGCCTACTTATGCAAAATGTGGTTACAGATTCATCAACAAGTCTCTTTAGAGTTGTTGGTATATCTGTAGCTCTGCCTACCCCACTCTGGGAATGAGGGTGTGATGTTATGTAGGTATGTAAAATGTAAGGAAATCCAGACGCTGAGACTTACATGCTCCATGTTATACTCGAAACATCACTGTTTTTTGTCGTGGTCTAAAACATATAGTAATATTTTTTTATTGGAAGGATAAGGTCTACCAGAATCTCATGAAAAAAATGGAAACTAAAATTTGTAGCTAGCAACTCTCCGGAAATAGGATTAAAAAGTCGTGATACTTTAATTCTCCCCAATTTAATAAAAGTATGAAATAATAACTTTCATCTGCAGCTTAATCTTTTATACGTGGAAGTTTTTTATTGCAACTCGGGAACTATTCTAAATAATGTATAAAACATGTAAACTATCCCTCTTTTTTATTATTCTTGCATGATTAAATACAAAATTTACACACATACATTCATAATGTCACGCCTGAATTCCCAGAGTGGGGTAGGCAGAGCTACAGAATACCAACAACTCTAAACTTGTTGATAAATTCTGTAACCACATTTTGCACAGTCAGGCTAAGATAAACACCCGTGTATTAGTGACAGGTTGCAAGCCCATCGCCTAACAGAACTACAAGCCTTTATTCCCTTAGTCGCCTCTTACGACATCCACTGGAAGACATGGATTGGCACTATTCTAACCCGGCAACCACACGGTCAAACAACACAAACAACAAAATTTACATAAGTTTTTTTTTTCAGGTTTTTCCGTAAAGTTTATTACACGAAAGTCAACTTTTATTAAGCTATGTTGTCTAGAGTAGAGTAGAGTTGTAGGTAATTCTATAACTCTGCCTATCCTACCCTGGGAGCACAGGCGTGAAGGTATATATCTTTTATAGAGTATGTATTCAGTTGAAATACAAGTGTCTCTTTTCAAATTAGGAAAATATTAAGAATGAGAGCGACGTACTGGACGTACGTGTATGCTTGGTGCAGTTTTAATAGAAATAAAACAATCACATGTCATGCCATAACATTATTATAATATTATATAAGAAGAGATGGATGGATGGATGGATGGATGGATGGATGGATGATGGTTCGGTCATTTGGAAAGGATGGATGAAAGATTGACAAAACAGATATACAGAGCGAAAGTGAGTGGAAGGGTCAGAAGGGGCCACCCTAGACGTACTTTTTCGAATCAAATCGGAGAAATACTGGAAAGAGACCAAATCTTAAGTATCCAAAACCGACGGGCATGTGTGTGGGCATGATGGATGAATGTGGAAGAAGCAAAAGAGATCTGTCAGGATCGTAGCAGGTGGAAAAAAGGAGATCCCTTCATATTTCATTCGCTATAATGGTCACTGGCTATAATATTAATCTTTCCATAATATCACATAACATAACTTCATTTGACATGGAGACATTTTAACTGAAATCGTAAAATTTTCAGGTAATTTTTGCATGCTACCGTATAGAGCCTAATAGGTAAGGTTAGGTTTGTTTTATTACAATTCTGAAATAGTTCACGGTTTCAGAAAGCATGCTTTTATAACAAATGAATATTATGACACAAGATCGTTATGGCATATAAATTATGTCGTTTGAAATTCGGGCAAATGAAATTATTGCATATGAAATTCGGTCAAACGATAGAGAAAAAGAAAAAAGTGGCCCTTGCCTAACCCTCTGGGAAACCGGCGTGATTTAATGTATGATGTATAAGAAGAAAGTGGTAGCTAGGTATCGCTCGAATATAACTCTAAATACCCCTCCTGAATTTCTGGCTCTTCTTCAGATGAAGAGGATGATGAGGGCGACAGGTTTACTATAAATCCTTCTTCCAATACATCGATAATTTTATCGGGCATGAAATCACTTTCAATTTTTTCTACGTGTTGACAGCAACTGCGCCATTCATTTTCACCAATTTCTAAGAAAGCTTGTTCTGTCAATGCTTTTATATCACTTGCAGGTCTATTTACATAAGGTCACAGTTTCCACTTACTATCAGGTGGCGTGTGTGCTCGTTTGCCTTCACAATGCCATAAAAAATGAAAAAAAACGCTTAACGATCTCAATAGTATAAAAACTCCTTCCCCTACCCTTTAAAATCCGTTTAAGTAGGTGGGGTAGGTGGGGTAATAAATACATTCGAAGATTATCACCCTTCTGGTGTGGTCCGGTGGAAAATTCGTAAGGGTTATTAGTACCATTTTCAATGCCTTAGACATGAAAGCGAATCCGCGGCTCTGCACTTAAAATACATTTGACCCAAATAGATTTATTCATAGGCAAGATCGATATGGACTGGAACTAATAGTGCAACAAGAAACCCACGGTAGTTAGCCTTTTTTGTGGCATAGAGAAGCGAGCACACCGGTGACCTGATAGTAAAAGCTACAATGCTAAGACTGCAAATGAATTTTCAATCCTACGATGGAATAGATTTATTCATAGACAAGATCGATATGGACTGGAACTAATAGTGCAACAAGAATCTCACGGAAGTTAGCTTTTTTTTTGCCATAGAAAAGCGAGCACACCGGTGACCTGTGCTGGGATTCTACACGGTAATAACGATATCATTTTTGACGTGTTTCCGTATTGTCAATGTTTTGATAACTCTTATGTCATTTACAATAATGGCGACTGTGACATAAACGATTCTATAACACGTCAAACGCGATATCGTTACAATTCAGTAGAATAGAGGCCCTGATAGTAAAAGCTACAATGTTAGACTGCAAATGAATTTTCAATCCTACAATGGAATGGCTCTATGGTTGTAATTTCGCCGGTTGCCTCATCGACAAACAGGGACACAACAATGCGAATGCTAATTGCGGTAGGTTGAAGGATATGATGTAATATTGCCCAAAATAGAAGATAGAAGATAGAAGAAGAATGAGGGAGCGTAGAAAAAGGAAATTCCAGACTCATGCTCATTGTTAAACGGCCAAGCCACAAATTTTGACTAAGGTAATAAATAAATAAATAATAAACACACAAATTGACCTAGTCCCACTCTAAGCTCTAGGTTAGTACTATGGGTACTAGACAACGATAAACATACTTAGATAGAGAAATAAATACTTAAATACTTAGAAAACAACCAAGACTCAGGAACAAATACTCATGACCATCACACAAATATTTGCCCTTACCCGGATTTGAACCCGGGACCGCCGGCTTCGGAGGCAGGGTCACTCCCAACTAGGCCAACGTGTCGTCGTAGAGTAGTTTGTGAAGTTAGGGCTTTTAGAGTTAGAAGCTTGGCTCTATACGAGATCAGATAACTTTTTGGCAGTGCGACCCATATGGTCTCGCATCATTTTACATGATTTTTTTTTGGCGGGGTTTCACTTCTAACGTTGAAAACGGGTCAGTTAGGCCAGAATTTCCATAGAAAGTGACCCGTTTTCATAACTCCTGAGTATATTTTTAACCCCCGACGCAAAAGGGGTGTTACAAGTTTGACGTGTAAGTGACTGTGGCACTGTAGCTCTTAAGTGGATAAACCGATTTAAATGCAGTTTTTTTTAAATGAAAGCAGGTTTTTAGCGGTGGTTTTTAGACATGTTTCATCAAAATCGCTTCAGCCGTTTTTGAGATATTAAGCTCTTAGAGGGAAAAAGGCGCCAAAATAACGGCGACACCTACTTTCAGACCTAATATCTCTTAAACGGCCCAATCAATTTTCATGAAATTTTGCTAAGAACCATCCTGATTAATGTAGCTTTATTTTAAAAAAAACTAGCGTCAATCCGTTCATCCGTTTGGGAGCTACGATGCCACAAACAGACACTTAGATGGATAAGTTTAGTTAGTGTCAGTGTTCAGTTAACTATCTACTTATCAAAAAATCAGCCCTTAGGGCCACTACTTATTATTTTTTACTTTTGAGAGGTTTTTTTACAGATTATTTATTTAGTCGGGGTTTTATAAATTTCTAATTTATTTTTATACACTAGTAAACTTCTTAACCTGATTGTGCAAAATGTGGTTACAGAATTATCAACAAGTCTTTTTAGAGTTGTTGGTATTTCTGTAGCTCTGCCTACCCCACTCTGGGAATGAAGGCGTGATGTTATGTATGTATGTAATTTATTTTTAGGACAATGTTTTGACGACACGTTGGCCTAGTTGGGTTGACCCTGCCTCTGAAGCTAGCGGTCCTGAGTTCAAATCACGATAAGGGCAGATTTGTGTGATGAGCGCGAATATTTTTTCCTGAATCTTTGATGTTTTCTATGTATTTAAGTATGTATTTCTCTTTATAAGTATGTTTATCGTTGTCTAGTACCCATAGTACTAACCTAGAGCTTAGTTTGGGACTAGGTCAATTTGTGTGACAGTGTCCCGTAATTAAAAGATCAATTTTATTTCTTTTGTTATTGTAAATAGAACTCTGTTACAAAACAAAACCCCGTGACTATTGCGTTATCAAAGGAATTGTATTACAAATGCTCATTACTCAATCGCCTACATTTCGTTATCTACTCTACACTCATATCGCAAATTCTATAAAAATCTGTAACAAATCAAAGACCTTAAACCGCATAACGCTGAGTTAGCGATTCTCAAAAAGCTGTAGCTAACTAGCGTTTCTAATCATTTTTATACGGTACAAAAACGCTAGATTTGATACTGAAAATACCAAAATCGCTATATGTATGCGTATAATATTTGAGGAGTTCTCTCAAATCATCAGGGATCCCCTCATCAAATACCAATCTGGTGACAGTGGGACAACCTCGGGAGTACGCCCTATGAAACAAAAAAAAAACATCAAATCGATCCACAATTGACGCGGAGTAATCGCGTAACAAACACAAAAAAACATACAATAGGTATGTATTTTCATATAGGTACAAAAACATAGACTATACCTCTATAATAGTAGGCCTATGGTATTGACCAACATTATCAAATTCAGCATCAACGTTATCTTATCACCATCAGCATCAGTGTTGTCATAGCGAAAAACTTTATCTGTGGTCGACGTGGACAGTAACGACTTTTAAATTTCGAACAAGTTTGAAACTTCGAATCACCAACGCCATTAGCCTTTTTAGAAGCACAGAGCTATAACGGGGTTTGAACGTGTTATAAAGGATTTATGATATAAAAATGGGAACACTGCGTTTATTTATAATAGTTATTTTGAGCCACAAGAGAGCAAAGTTGGTTTTTGCTGCGAGTGTTGATTATGAATCCCGAGCGCAGGATCCTAGAATTGAATCACGAGTGTAGCGAGTGATTTTAGGTTAGAATCCTGAGTGCAGCGAGGGATTCATAGACACGAGATGCTAATAACTTTGGTCTCATGTTGCACATTAAATTTTTCACATCAGCAGCGAGCAAATATAACCTTAAGGTAAAAAAACAACATGGTAAAAACATAACGACATCCCCCAGCCGCCCGCGCGCCGCCTTTATATATTAAACAAAAATTAAAAAGTTACTTTGTCTCACGCTCGCAGCAAAAACGTATTTTGCTCACTGTATTTAAACAGCAAAATCACCCTTTTTGAGGTGCTGAGGTGAAAAATTACATTATTTGACATATCAATGTTATGATTTATACATTATATTGATAAGTTGGACTACAAAATATAATACAAATAGATATTCTGAATTGAACAACACACATAATAACAGCATTTTTTTTTATGTTAAGGAGAAGGCACACGATCACTCAGGCCACCTGGTGGTAAGTGGAATCTGAGACCCATAGACATTTGAATTCTCAAGACTATAATCCTAAGACCTCAAATGCGTTGCCAACCCTGAGGACTAAGATGGAATGCCTCTATGCTAGTAATTTCACCGGTTGTCTTATCCCCACACATGGAAATTAAACACAAAAGAAATGTTACAAAAGTGAGTCAACAGGCGGTCTTATCGCTAAATAACGATGTCCTTTGACAAACTAACAAACAGGATAAATTAACAGAAACACGAAATAAACAAAATACATAAAAAAAAAATTTTTTTCGTTTAACAATGTATTTATTACTTTACCGTCTGTTATAGAGACCTTTACCTGAAAGTCAGTATGTTTATCATCACCATCTCCATGCCCTTGTCCCACACTAGGCGGGGTCGGTATGTTTTCTTCCACTCTCATCTATCCGCTTTTAACTCTTCATTCACACCTTTAACACCTTTACGAAATCCATCCAAACCTTTTTCGGGACGTATTCACCTTGTTTAACGTTGAACGTCTTTTGGCACGCAAACAGTACGGAGCGTTAAAATTCAAATTAAAAAGAAAGCTTTTTTTACTGCGGCTATATTTTGCAATCCGTAATTCGAACAAAACTTCGTCTATTGCTATCCCCTTCGCTCTCGATGAGTAACTAATTTGCAAAAAGTGATTCGAAGTTCGAATTACGGATTTCAAAATAGAGCCGCTTTTTTTTATTTGAATTTTAACGCTCCGTACAGTTTGCGTGCCAAAAGACGTTAAACGTTAAAGAAGGTGAATACATCCCTATTTGCAGGGTCCAACTTGCGTGCGTGTCAAAGTGGGTATTTGACAACGTCTTCTAAAATAATAAAAAAAAAAACGGGGTACTAATGGATTTACATACGACATTACTGCCCTGCTAAACAGGGCACTTATGAAATTCCATTCAATATTACTTCCCTGATTTTTGAGAAGGTTTAATGAACGACTCTCTCGCCTATTATTAGGGTATTTAGTAATTATGCACTTACTTACAAAGTGTAGTATAAAGAAAATTACAGCATGTAGCAGGGAAGCTTATTAATCTTATGTATTCATATAGGTAAAAAATAGTGATGTTATCAAATTTTCAGCTCAAAATACCTAAAATATTTCTAAAACTATAAAATATCCCAGCTGTCACATTGCTTCTATATAGAAAACTACGTATCTCCGTAATGAAATGTGAAGCAAAACTTGTAACCAGGGCCGCCCACCCATTCACTGATAAAAGTTTTTGAAAGACTAATCTCTCAATAGAATACCCCACCCTCTTGGAACGAAATATATGACTAAGTTATTTGTTAAACTAACCATTCATTATAACGGAAACCTTAACAGCTAAACCATAAATAACCCTTATAAATAGCGCTTTAAAAAGCATATCAAACAGCTTTTCTGAGTAAAACGAAACCCCTTGAATGGGATAGCGGGCCGGTCCCGGCTTGTAACCTGGAGGAAAGTTCGAATCGCCGCTTTAACAAAATGGGGGCTTAAAGATACGAGGTTTTGTAACTTAGTTTTTTTAATAACGGTTCATTTGACGTTTCAATGCAATATGTAGATCGATGCGTTTGGTAATTGGCTACACGATTCAATAAAAAAGCGGTCAAGTGCATGTCGGACCACGCACAGTGAAGGGTTCCGTAGCTGGGATGAACGTTTATGGTTGAAATTCATTTTTTTTTTAATTAAAATCTCAAAAACTACACAGCGTGTCGTGTTCAAAACAATTTTGGTTGGAAGTATTTCGCATGTTCTACTACTGTAATTTTTATTAGAATGATCTATTTAACAGTTCAAAAACTACCCACCCGGACAGAATTTTTACGACTTTAGAAGCGTAGATCTCGCCAACTGTTCACTTACGTAAAAAAGTCACTTAAAAACCTCGGTATCATTTTGGAAGCCCTATCTAAAAATATCCCACGCGCTAAAGTGACCCAAAAAAAATTTTTTCGTCCCCTAGTTACATGTATAGAGTACTACATCATTGTATAGCGGTTCATAGAATACATCTATCCTCCAAATTTCATTTATATAGTGCCAATAGGCTCTGAGTAAAATGGCTGTGACATACAGACGGACAGACGGACATGACGTAATTATAATTGTTCCGTTTTAGCCATTCGGCTCCGGAACCCTAAAAAAACCATGTTCGCAAAAATGCACTTACGATGTTTGGGAATTTAACCGACATTTTACATTCGTATTCATCACTTTTCTGTTTATGTTTCCCTCTTCCCTCCTCATGACATTTCCATACCAAGACTTCGCTGTCTGTCCGTCAGTCTGTCTGTCACCAGGCTGTATCTCAAGAACCGCTATAGCTAGACAAATGAAATTTTCACAAATTATGTATTTTGTTGCGCGTAGGCGTTTGTCACGCCTTTATTCCCAGAGTGGGGTAGGCTGAGCTATAGAATTACCAACAACTCTAAAAAATTTGTTGATAATTCTGTAACCACATTTTGCACAATCAGGCTGAGATGCTTACCAGTGTATTAGTGACAGGTTGCAAGCCCATCTCCTAACAGTACTACAAGCCCTTATTTCCTTAGTCGCCTCTTACGACATCCACGGGAAGACATGGAGTGGCACTATTCTAACCCGGCAACCACACAAAATACTAAAAACCAAATAAAATAAATATTTCAAGGGGCTCCCATAAAAACAAACGTGTTTTTTTGTCGTTCTTTACTCAATATTAAAAACGGCAACAGGTTGACACTTGAGATATTCACAGAATATTTAGTTAAGAGTAAATTACAACAAACATAATTTTTTGCCGTTTTTTGCTCAATGATTGACTGACACCGTGGTTGTATAGATAATGGTACAGTCAAGGTCATAAATATGTATACACTTTAGTACCTTGTCACTTTAATCGCTGTGACAATTTTATATGGCAGTTTAAACATGACGTTAAATAGACAAGGTACTAAAGTGTATACATATTTATAACCTTGACTGTACGAAACCTTTCGTGCGCGAGTCCGACTCGCACTTGGTCGGTTTTTTTTAAGCTTCTTTCAATCTTCCTCTTATACAATATTCTATAGATGTAAAAATATAAAACTAATTACAGAAGTGTTTTTATTCAAAGTGACAAAAGTTTTTTTTTTTTTTTTTTTTTTTTTATATGTTAAAGAGAAGGCACACGAGCACTCAGGCCACCTGATGGTAAGTGAAATCTGAGACCCATAGACTTTGAATTCTCAAGATTATAATCCTAAGACCTCAAATGCGCTGCCAACCCTGAGGACTAAGATGGAATGCCTCTATGCTAGTAATTTCACCGGTTGTCTTATCCCCACACCGGAACACAACAATGCGAACACTGTTGCTTGGCGGATGGTTAATGGATAAGATGGTGGTAGCGATCCGGACGGACCCTGCACACCGTCCTACCACCACTAAACCAGAGAAAGAAGAACCAACCAAACCGGACCAACCCAAACCAAACCGGAAAGAGAGAGAGAAGTCAGTCTTAATAAAGATTAACCTGTAGCAAGAAGTAAAAACATAATCCTTTATCTTAAAATTAGCTTTGCGAGGTAAATTACACCATCTATTTTTGGATAAAACATTAACTTGTGACAACAAAGGATATCATATAACAGACCAGGGGGGTTATTATGACATTCAGTTCTGTTTACGCTCAGAGAAAAGGACCGAGCTATATAACTGCCATAGCTCTGTCCTATACGCTCACCGTAAAATGAACTGCAAAGCTAGCTCATAATAACCCCCCTGTTCGTTACGTTTTCTTAAGGTTTTCAATTGTTTTTTTATGAAATTACCATAGCCAAGTAATAATAATAATGATGGTAAGTGGAATCTGAGACCAATAGACATTTGAATTCTGAAGACTATAATCCTAAGACCTCAAATGCGTTGCCAACCCTTAGGACTAAGATGGAATGCCTCTATGCTCGTAATTTCACCGGTTGTCTTATCCCCACACCGGAACACAACAATGCGAAATGTTGCTTGGCGGGTGGTTAATGGATGGTGGATGGATCTACGATACCAATTGACTTTAAATAGAAAATTAGTGATTACTTGATGATTTTTTATGTTTGTAGTACTTAACTTCGGAACCCTACACTGAGCATGGTCCGACATGCTCTTGCCCTGTTTTTTTTACGATTACAATAGGCGATACCTATTTTAGTAAAAATATGCACACAATAACAAATAAACATACTCTACAAAAAACCATTAGGAAAACAATGAAAGATACGTATAATGGGTTTACCACTTTGATGTGTAGGTACCTCCATAAATATGTTTATAACTTATAAAAAAACTTTACAACTCAACAACGAAACACTAACAATAAACGAAACGGTGGCCTAGTTGGGAGTGACCCTGCCTTTGAAGCCAGCGGTCCTGGTTCAAATCCCGGTAACGGCAGATATTTGTGTGATGAGCGCGAATATTTTGTTCCTGAGTCTTGGATGTTTTCTATGTATTTCTCTATATAAGTATGTTTATCGGTGTCTAGTACCCATAGTACAAGCCTCGAGTTTAGTTTGGGACTAAGTAGGTCCATTTGTGTGACATTGTCCCTGATATTTATTTAATTTTATTTAAAAGGAAAACTATCACGGTTAAATAGACTTAAAGTATTCCTGAGATACAAGCTGCAAAAGTTTTTACACCTACTAAAAACATCTCAGACAGCGACAAATAACTTTAACTAGATATATATTTTTTTAATGATAAGGAGAAGACACACAAGCACTCAGGCCACCTGGTGGTAAGTGGAATTTGAGACCCATAGACATTTGAATTCTCAAGACTATAATCCTAAGACCTCAAATGGTCAAATTGGTTTATACGCGTTCTTTTTCGTGATTATTTTTGTGTTTATAGTAATGGCTTCGGAACCCTACACTGAGCATGGTCCGACATTCTATTGCCTGGTTTTTTTTTTACTGAGCGAGATTACAATTAACACATGTTTATAAACAGCTGCTGTGCATCAGTCATAGATTGCGTCAGTTCAATTTCATGCCTTATCCAAAAAGATTATGGTTTTTAATACAACAACTCCTCATTTCGTCTTACAGCTCTTTTTAATAAGTCACGAATTGCCATTGCAATGTAATGTTTGTAAATTCGCTAGCTTATTAAAGTGCGGTATTAATACGTTCTATTTTAGGAGTACCCCTAGTATAGTTTAGATCATTGTGAGAATGTTCCGTACTAGGTTTAGTTTGATTTATGGTTTTCATTAAAATAAGTATATTTTTAAATATCATCGGACAATAGGCTTGTACTATGACTAGGTACTAGACATCAATAAACTTACTTATATAGAAAAATATTTACTTAAATACATCGAAAACATCCAAGACTCACGAACAAATACTCGTGCTCATCACACAAATATCTGCTCTTACCGGGATTTTAACCCGGGACCGCCGGCTTCGAAGGCAGGGTCACTACCAACTAGGCCAACGTGTCGTCCTAGTAGCCTTGTGATGTTCTTTATAAAAAATAACTACGGGTTTTGATATAATCCGGAAATATGAATAATATAATGTTGCGAAACTTATTCTGCTCGCAAAAGTATGTAATCCCAGCATCTAATAATGCTTATGTATGTGATTCAAGGGCGGGTCGGGACAACACCATGTATAACTGAATCAGTGATGAAAAAATAACATCACCATAGAATAAAATACTTGGATTCGGAAAATGTCAGAGAGAGAAGATTACCAATTGATGAACGTCTTGCTTTTGCTTTTACTGTTGATTTATTTAACTTACTGATTACACTCACACTCACTTAACACTGGCTTAATCTACAAGGAACCGCCATAAATAGAACAGATAAAAAACACCCTATGAACGATCTAAAGGTGGATTCACAATTTATGGATATTGGCGACTTGACTAACCTAACCTGCTTCAGATAGTAGATACCGATTTATGCTCTATCTCACAAGCATCACATAGTGATTCCACCTTAACCGTGACATTTGCTTGCTTCTTTAGCATATAAGAGGTTACAAATTGCTAGCTGAGGAGCGTTTTTTGTCACATTACCCGAGACATAAAGGTCCGCTAAGGATGGTCGCTTATTAAACGCCTAAAAGGTCAAATATAAGGAGGTCTCCAAGGAATACTAAGGGACACTCGTATTGTCGTCTTATCGGGAATGTTCAATGGAACTTGCTGAGTATTTCGGACGTTACTAATTCAAGAGGGTTTACCCTTAACCTTTTAGTTTCCATTTTTGGGCGTTTGTTTTAGAGTTCCTACTATGAGAACATTATTAATATGCCTCCGCTGTCCGGCCGTCCGTCCGTCCGTTTGACAGCGGGCTGTATTTCAGGACCTATAGGTCGACAGTAGCGATTTTTACAGAGTATGTATTTCTATTGTCCCAGTAACCAACTCGCACTTGGCCGGTTCTTAGGGTTGCGTAGTCAAACTAGGAACCCTTATAGTTTTGCCATGTTCATCATCTGTCCGTCCGCCCGTCCGCAGTATAGCTCAGACTCTGAGTACTAGAAAGCTTTAATTTGGCATGAATATACACATTAGTCATGCAAACAAAACATTAAAAAAAAACTGAAAAAATAATCTCCCCTACACCTAACGTGGGGATGTTTTTTTTTCTCGTTTTCATGTTGTGGGGTGTCCTTGGATAGGTCTTTCAAAAATATTGCGGGTTTGTGGAAACAATTTTTTGATTCAAGGGATTATGAAATATTAAGCTTTAAAGCGCTAATTTTTGTTAGAGTCGTGTCCCCCAACCCCTACAGCCAAAACTACAAATACTAAAAACCAAAAAATATCTTCAATGAAAGCGCATATAACGATTCAGGCCATTAAAGTGTTCTTGAGATAGTTTAATCGCTTACCTACCTATCTACTAAATTCATCTAAGACGGCACCAAATGACTTTAAATAGAAAATTAGTTATTACTTTGTTGTTTTCTATGTTGGAGTACTTAACGGCTTCTGAACCCTACACTGAGCATGGTCCGACTTGCTCTTGCCCGGTCTCATTTATAATGTTAGCACACATAGACAAGTTGTAAAAAGGTAAGAACTATTAAAATAAGAAATACACTGTATTTACAAATTTCAATGTATTTCGTAAGATGTATTTTATTTCTCCTTATGTACTTATTATAAATCGTAACCAAACCTTTTGACGTAATGAGATTGTCTCCCGATATTTATTTAATAATTACTAGAGGATTCCTGCGACTTTGTACGCTTATAATTAAATTTCCTCTACTTTCCCTATTTTAAACCCATGGATGAATTTCCGGTAATGCCTTTTTAGTGCACCCCTAGGATATCCATGGAATATTCCCTCCAAATTTCAAGTCTCGGCTTCGGCTCTATTTTCCTGGATAAAGTGTTTGTGTACGCTATTAAGTCGTCTTTTAGTACATACATACATAAAATCACGCCTTTATTCCCTGAGTGGGGTAGGCAGAGCTACAGAAATACAAACATCTCTAAAAATAATCAGGCCAAGAAGTTTACTAGTGTATTAGTGACAGGTTGCAAGCCCGTCGCCTAACAGTACTACAAGCCTTTATTCCCTTAGTCGCCTCCTACGACATCCACGGGAAGACATGGAGTGGCACTATTCTAACCCGGCAACCACAAGGGGTCTTTTAGTAATAAATAAATAAATATCGGGGATGATCTCAGTATGTGAAAGGGTTAATAATACGAATTACATTATTTAAATTCGTTTATGCGGTTTATAAGACAGTCAGTGAGTTTTTAATATTAATAATTATTACCTTGTTACAATTTACCTATATTCGTATTTGTTACTCAGTCACGGCATTGTTTTATTTGTTAATCTGTGAAGTAATACATTTTCTCTGGCGAGCTCGTCGTATAATTATTAACGCGAGTTTAATGTGTATTGTTAATTAAAAACACGTCTTTTCATTTAAGTATTCCTTTCTCAATGTTTACGGCGGGTCAGTTACCGGCGGCCTCAATATCATTTAACATGCTATCGTTTCGTTTTCAAAGAAAACTAAACGAACGGAAAGCCTGTCGTCACAAGTACATGATTAGTTTAACCTGATTTAGAAATATAACCAATTTTTAGGGTTCCGTAGCCAAATGGCAAAAAACGGAACCCTTATAGATTCGTCATGTCTGTCCGTCTGTCCGTCCGTATGTCACAGCCACTTTATTCCGTAACTATAAGAGCTATACTGTGGAAACTTGGTAAGTAGATGTATTCGGTGAACCGCATTAAGATTTTCATACAAAAATAGAAAAAAAACAATAAATTTTTGGGGTTCCCCATACTTAGAACTGAAACTCAAAAATTTTTTTTTCATCAAACTCATACGTGTGGGGTATCTATGGATAGGTATTCAAAAATGATATTGAGGTTTCTACTATATTTTTTTTCTAAACTGAATAGTTTGCGCGAGAGACGCTTCCAAAGTGGAAAAATGTGTGTCCCCCCCCCCGTAACTTCTAAAATAAGGGAATGATAAATGTAAAAATAATATATGATGTACATTACCATGCAAACTTCCACCGAAAATTGGTTTGAACGAGATCTAGTAAGTAGTTTTTTTTTAATACGTCATAAAAACATTGATCAAAGCTACAATGAACTTTTATATTATGTTACTTGCTGCTACGGAACCCTTCATGGGCGAGTCCGACTCGCACTTGGCCGCTTTTTAGTGGTGTCATAATGGGAGTTGTATAATGAAAAATATAAATGTCTTATTAATTAAGTTGTTAACTTCTTACGATTAACGGCGTTAATATTATGGGTAGATGGAAAAAAGTTTTGGAAATAGTCTGACGCTGTTTGTAGCATAAAAAATCATCAAATTTTAACGCAAAAACTGTGCTTAATATCGTGGTGACTACCACAGATTTGAAATAAATTTAATTTTTTACCTTGCCAAAATTGATAAATAATTTAATTTGATTTTATTTTACCAATATAAAATAAAATATCACAGTTATAATTATAGTACTGCGTATATTTTATTGTTTATTTACTTAAGCATAAAGGTGTTGTAACTACCTACGTGAAAAAAAGGAATATTTTTAGCAACCAATTCTTTTACACAAATAAGTACCAGAGAAAAACTTCTTAACACATTCTTTTATCCTATTCTTATGTAAATAAATATCTTCAGAACTGCATCTGAACTCCAATCCACTTGCAAATTAAACAATTAGCATAACAAAGTACTTCTTAAATCCGCTCTAACTTTTTACTTTCGTATTCAATCTCACATCTAAAAAACAGACTTAACACATATATTTAAATAAGTATGTATTAGTACAAAATAAACCTAATTGTACTCACTAAAACGGGAACTATAATTTAGTAATAATTACAATTTACTTACCACCAATATTGGCAGCTGTTCAAATATTTCCTAATCACTACACATTGCACACACTAAACACTACTAATCTACGATTACACACTATTAATAATAAAACACTACACTTTTAAAATTTTCGAAATTCGAATTCGCACTTTTTTTTTCGAGAGTTCGCGCGTTTCTAGCCGGCCAGTGTCACAGGCAAGCGACGCGGGCGGTTGGCTGAGTAAGACTGACTGTACTACGTTCCTACAGCGTTCGGTTGTCGCGCAACCAGTGCAGCCATTTTCACGGTCTAGTGTGTTCCTAATTTGAAATTTTGATAAAAGTGCTGCATGATTTTGTTAGGAAATTCGTTGCTAAGTACGCAAATATGAACATAGATAAATTCTGAACTGACCTTTTGCATCTATGTTTATAAATGCCTCATATTTTTAAACATATTTTAACATCTTTGCATACGATATAAATAAAAACAAATCAGGGGACAATCTCACATAAAATGACAGTCCCAAACTATGCTCTAGGCTTGTATTACTTAGACAACGGTATAAATACTAATAAAGATAAATAAATATTTAAATACATACAAACATCCAAGACTCGGAAACAAATACTTGTGCTTATCAAAAAAATATATTGCTAAGAAAATTCAAATTTTAGGTCTTGTTTTTACGTACTCGGATAATTTCATAGAGATCCGACCAACAAGTTAACGAAATGGACGCGACTGTGCATAATTGCTGTTATAACACTGTTGTCACAATGCCTGTCATTACGCAATCACGTAAAACAGTACTGTTAGGTACCTTTTAGTCAATTAGATAAGCTACAAGCTGCCCCGTGTGGTTGTCGGGTTAGAATAGTGCCACTCTATGTCGTCCCGTGGACGTCGTAAGAGGCGACTAAGGGAATAAGGGCTTGTAGTACTGTTAGGCGATGGGCTTGCAACCTGTCACTAATACACTGGCAAACAAAACAACTGGTGCAAAACGTGGTTACAGAATTATCAACACGTCTTTTTAGAGTTGTTGATATTTCTGTAGTTCTGCCTACCCCGCTCTGGGAATGAAGGCGTGCTACTATGTATGTATGTACAAGGTAAGTTTTTAATAGATGCACAAATTTTAATATTTGCTTCGCTATTGTGAATCAATAGCACATGTTGTGTTATTTTTAATCTAGCTTTTTTTTTTAGAGATATTCCCGATTCAATAATTCCACTAACTTAACGATATTCATGGACCCTCTAATGCAGGGGTGCGAGGAGAGGAGAGTGTTGTTAAGTAAGTTAATAAATGAAATTTTAAATTTATATAATATATATATATCAGGGGACAATCTCACACAAATTGACCTAGTCCCAAACTAAGCTCTAGGCTTGTACTATGGGTACTAGACAACGATAAACATACTTACATAGAGAAATACATACTTAAATATATATATAGAAAACATCCAAGACTTAGGAACAAATATTCGCGCTCATCACACAAATATCTGCCCTTACTGGGATTTGAATCCAGGACCGCTGGCTTCGGAGGCAGGGTCACTCCCAACTAGGCCAATGAGTCGTCAAAAATTTAGAATATCAGTAGGAGAAGGGCTTGGTGTCTGATAAGCTGTACATGAAATTTCAAATTTCGAATATCAATACAGTGTATCGCATACCTACAGCTTGACAACCCATGTCATCATTTTTAGTGACTTTGTGTCCACCCTAGAAGGTAAAAGAGAGATAATTTGCAACAAAAAAATATTTTTTTTGAACTTGTTTTACTGTCGTAATATATATATATTAACGATACAAAATCATATGTTAAAAGTGCACTGATAAAAAAATTACCCTGTATAAGCTACAAAACATATTCTGTCAAGACTAGTGTATCGATATACGTTCAATTAGTTTATCTGATTACCACCTGGGCCTCTATTCAACTGCGTTATAGCGAAATCGTTTTTGACCTGTTTCCGTATTGTCAACGTTTTGATAACTCTTATGTCATTTACAATAATGGCGACTGTGACATAAACGATTCTTAAACGTGTCAAACACGATATCGTTTTAACGCACCTGAATAGAGGCCCTGGGCGCTGTCTGTTCCAACGTACGCGTGTACTCGTTTGTATGTGTTATTGTTACTTTTATTAACCGAATTCAAAATGAAGAAGGTTCTCAATTCGCCGGGCTATTTTTATGCATGCTGCCATACTCAAAGTCCGCTGGACCGATTTGAAATATTTTTTTTGTCGTTTGAGTAAATGTTCTTTCTAGTTTTTCCCATTTTCAGAACTTCAAGACCTGATGATGGGATCTTGGAGCAATCGAGGAAACTCTTCAATTATTATAGGAACACATTAAATGTATCGATATATAAATGGAAACGCAATCAGCATTATGTGACCTAAATAAATAAAATAAATAAATATCACAGGACAATCTCACACAAGTTGACTTAGTCCCAAACTAATCTCTAGGCTTCTACTATGGGTACTAGACAACGATAAACATACTTAGATAGAGAAATAAATACTTGTTAAATTTAGTTTTAGTTCAGTACTTGTTTTTATATAATTACGTTTAGAAAAAAAAATCGATTTAAGTATTTTCAGTGACAAATATAGCTTTTGCATTCAAAAAGTACCTATCATTTGGAGAAGTAGAACTGATGATGAAGACCACTGATGGCCACCGGAACTCCTCAACGGTACCTATTTCAAAGGTGGCGATAAGATATGTTTAAGATAGTTGAGCGACTATGACATTCGAATAGTTTAAACACATGAGTATGACTTTCCCGCGGCGTTGCTTGTTTCTTATTAATTAAGATGTGGGGCGAAATAACATTATAATTATGATCACTAAAGGGAAAGAAATAAAATTATTGTCTTTAAAAACTAAAAACCTTATTCAAAAAGTAAGAAATAACTTCTTTTAAAATAGGTCATAGGTCAGTCCAACTGAATTCGGTGTCCGACAGTATTTTTAACCAAAAGCCGACTTCAATTGGACTGACCTATTTACCTACCATTTTAAATGAAGTTATTTCTTAGTCTTTTTAAAGACGGTTTTTAGTTTTTTAAAACATTAATGTTATTAATGATAGATAGAGATAGATAAAACGTTTATTCGCGTACTACAAATCACACACACAACTGACAAAGGTAATTAAAAACAACACTATTACATTAAAAACACACAAAAAGTTGCCAAAAGAATGTGTGCGTTGCAGCAGCGCAAAATGGATATGGCTCAGCGTATAGCTTTGCTCATGATGAGCAAAACGCTGATATTCTGCCACGACCCCGAGGAACGACAGCTACAACAAGCAAATTTATAGACAAAAACAACATTAATGTTATAATTAACGTGCAAGTCCGACACACACTTGGCTGGTTTAAATACGTAGTATTTTTGTCTGTGTGTTGTTGTTGCGAATAAATCGCCGCCCCCGGCGAACACTAAGGTACCTAACTGCTATTATCATAGTTTTAGTGTTATGTTATATTTGAAATCTATGTGTGCCAATGCATCTGTTTTTTGTATTTTTTAAACAATAATTGAATACTTAGATCCTAATACAATTTGTATATGTTTAGTATTCAAGAAATAATCGACAAAAATAATTTTTCATTTTTTCTTGTAAAATAATGTTTTTGCAGTTATCATTTTTTTCTTTTCTTTTTAATTAGTGTCTTAATCGCGAATTAAATATACAAATACGAGTGCCACCCAGAACACAGAGATTTCATGAAATATGAACAAAATGGGCTTTCCTTTGACTACAAGCCGTGAAGCGTAAGTGATCGATTCGTTTTATTTACATAAGATTATAATGGTGTCTATTTTAAGAATGATTTCGTGCGTAGACGCACGTTGCCCGTTGCTTTATAGCAGAATCGATTAGGTGCAAATTGGACTCGTACGTTGAGGGTCCCGTACATTAAGCGGTAGATACCAACCGCAACTTATTATTATCTCGACAAGCCCTGCTTTGTCCAACTAATTTATTTTATTTAATTATTTTTTATAACACTTATATTCCTATTGTGGTATTGTGATTTGTGTGTAAACATTATACAGTATTATTTACTTGCTGAAGGCCTTTCTAACTTGTATGTATTTTTAATTGAATATTTTCGTCTGATATTCGTTTATACAATATTTATTAATTTCATTATTAACCGTTATAACAACTATTAACCAAAACTCAAATGCTCCAACGCGCTCGCAGATTCTTAGGCTCTGACAGAATAAAAGCGTTGTGATTGCTGCGCAGTCGCAGCACAAGCTGAGTCCGACCCTTTTCATCCACACATTGCTGGCTCCTTTCACCTACAAATTCACTATAAATTGGTGAAATAACTAT
Source organism: Acleris holmiana (assembly GCA_949316455.1). Classification (NCBI taxonomy): domain Eukaryota; kingdom Metazoa; phylum Arthropoda; class Insecta; order Lepidoptera; family Tortricidae; genus Acleris; species Acleris holmiana. The sequence goes on along the minus strand of OX438782.1, from coordinate 14,533,338 downwards.
TTTTGTATTAGCTTTTTTGATGTTTATTTTTTGCTGTATGTGCTGAATAAATATTTTTCTTTATTTCTTTCTTTCTAAAAGGTTGCTAAAAAGAGACCAAAAAAAAACCGGGGAAGAGCATGTCAGACCATGCTCAGTGTAGGGTTGCGAAGCCGTTAAGTACTACAAACATAAAAATCAACTAGTAATAACTAATTTTCTACTTAAAGCAAATGGTGCCCTTGTAGATGATTTTAGTAGGTATAAACACTTTAATCGCCTGTATCTCGAGAACCAATGATGTCTTCTTAGTCGTGATAGTTTTCTTTTAAAATACGTTATTTGCTCTTTCATTTAAGATTTTTTTCTGATTTTTAGTATTTGTAGTTTTGGCTGTAGGGGGGGGGGGGGACACTTGAGTGTAACAAAAAATTGCGTTTTAAAGCTTAATATTTCATAAACGGATTACTTAATCGAAAAACTGTTTTCACAAACCCGTAATATTTTTGAAAGACCTATCCAACGTACCCCACTCTATAGGGTTACGTGTAGGGGAGGTACCCTAAAAAACTATTTTTTTTTACATGTTATTGTACCACGGACAGACGGACGGACGGTCGGACGGACATGGCGAAACTATAAGCGTTCCTAGTTTGACTACGGAACCCTAAAAATTAAACGCACCGTCAAACTTCTACAACAAACGTACTAACTCTTCAAGCCCTAACTTCACAAATTGTACGCCTTAGTCAAAATATGTGGCTTGTCCGTTGAGAAAATAAAAATAAACTACTTTATTTACAAGTTTTTAAAAGCAAACTCATATCAAGTTTGACGACACGATGGCCTAGTTGGAAGTGACCCTGCCTCCGAAGCCAGAGGTCCTGGGTTCAAATCCCGGTAAGAGCAGATATTTGTATGTATGTATGTATGTATGTAAACACTTTATTGTACAAAAGAAAAACCAAAACAATACAAAAAATAAAAATAAAAAGATGTACAAAGGCGAACTTATCCCTTTAAGGGATCTCTTCCAGCTAACCCTTGAGAGATTGAGAGAAGTGAAAGGTTGTGCATCGAGTAAACAGGTGTACAAATTTATTTAGAGCACCCAAAAAACAAAAACTAACCAAAAAGACTATAAAAACAAAAAAAAAGAACCATAGAATAAAAACAAAACTAATACATTCAAATACTTACATAAATAGATAGAAAGATATGTAATTATACATAAATAAACATACTTAAACTTACATATACTAAATATATGTATATATCAACATTTGGATAATTGATACAATATTTAGGAAATAGAGTCAAGCCAGAACTTTTTTAATTTGCCTTTCAGGGACTCTACCGATTGTGATTGCCTAATACCCGCTGGTATTTGTGTGATGAGCGCGAATATTTGTTCCTGAGTCTTGGGTGTTTTCTATGTATTTAAGTATGTTTATCGTTGTCTAGTACCAATAGTACAAGCCTAGAGCTTAGTTTGGGACTAGGTCAATTTGTGTGATGTCCCCTGATATTTATATTTAAGTAGGTACAGGTAATCTTCTTTCTTTGCCAGATTAATTTGTATTCAGCATCCAAGATACTATTAATAAAATTTAATTAGTTAGCACGTTTATTAATCCCTAAAGGCGAATTCCTCTGGAAATAACGTCGAAGAGATTTCCAATAATAGATAAGAAGTTATTTATAGTTTCAATTTTAACCCACGCCCGGTTTTACTTTATCCTACGATATAAAGTTAGTTGTCGATAAAACTGTCTGTATGTTCGTTACCTGGTTTGCTTCAGTTGAGTTGTTTGTTTTCAAACGCTGCATTTTAAAGAGGTTATTTCCTAGGCAATTCACCGCTATCAAGGGCATGATTCTTGTATAGACTAAATCTAAAGGTGGGTTTAAACCTAACGAGCGAATTATCATTCTATCCGCACTCTACCATTTTTTGTGTAAACATAGACAGTGCATTACTTCGTTGTTCTTTCATTTTTTTGCGAAGATTCTAAGAGTCGACACGCGTACAAGCAGTCAACCAACTTATGTTGACCCGTGTGGTTGACAGATTAGAATAGTGCCACTCCATATTGTCCCGTGGATGCCGTAAGAAGTGACTAAGGGAATAAAGACTTGTAGTTAGTTAGGCGATAGGCTCGCAACCTGCCACTTACACTTTATGTGCCAGAAATTTCATTTTTTCCTTTTGGTAGTGTAACGATACCGACCCCACAGCAGTCAAGAGTGAGTCGCATAACATAAATAAATATATAAATAAATATATATCTACTTATAAAATAATTGGCCAGCGTGATCATCTAGTTATATAAAGGTAGGACCCCAAGTTGAACCCGTGTGTAACCAGTTCGTTTAAGGAATACTCGAGGTGTGTTGGAAAGGTTTAGGAAACATTAACTTTAATTTACTAATTCAGAGGCTTCTACTGTATATTACCTACCTAATTTTATATATTCCATTATAATCTAATACCTAACTTTACTTAGATAATATTTGATTCAACAATTCATCTTACAATCTTTCTTAGTACCCTACCGTGTGAATCCAACCATAATAAACCATGCCCTATGTTCGACCTAAGATAAACATATTAATGTGTCAGCAAAGTTACTAACTTAACCCATCTAATTAATTTATTCAAGTTTGAACAGGAAATGTTGTTCGAATGTCCTAGTATTATAATAAATCTTTCACATACAGTAAAGCTCAATTTTGTATGAACTTCCTACAGTTTAATAATCTTAATAACTATAGTCCTAAGCTTCAAATTCAATTAATCTTTCATAATTTCGTTTCCGAAGTGAGATAGCTTGTGAAACTGCTATTTCTTTTAATGTAGATGTAAGTTTTCTTGATTAATGGAACAGAAGGAGATAACTAATTCCCTATGGGTCCCTTTTGTAAATAAATACAAAGAGAAGGGCAGGCCCCTCCTAGCCATTACACTTAGGCATCATCCGCCTGCCCCTGTGCGGCTCGACAACCTGACGGGGCACCGCTCCACCCAAAGCAAGAGTTGCTGTCCCACTTACAAGGTTAGTAATGTCAGTGTAGGTTAGTCAGGTCTCCCCAAGAGAGATCCTACCCCAAGGTCCGCGTTGAACTGAACCGGGATGGTGATATAATGTCGCTACTATTAAAACTAGTGAGTCTCCCCTAAAGCCATCTAAATTCGAGAGCATAATCAAAGGACCTAGTTTTGCCTCAACTAATGAAGGCCATCTCAAGGAAGTTTGGCCTCATTCAGACGACCTAAACTTGGGAGAGCGCCTTTAGTAGTTACCAGGTTCCCTAGGCAAAGATTCCTACCTGATCTAGCGCCCTTTAGAAGAGACTTTTGTAATACCCACGTACACTAAGAGACAACCTAGCCCAATACGGATCAACTATGAATTGTCGACCCTGCAAGCAGCAGCCGCCCATTCCATAGCCAAGAGCCGATAAATTGCCGCTAAATTATCACCCGTGTAACGGGCGAATCATTTGTCCAATTCTTATATTACATTAGTTTGTAATTGTCAACCAAATGTTGACTAAAATGATAATTGAACAATAACTCGATATCAAACTATGCGACTTATTAACACTGCATCCACGGCATTCTTCAATTTATACCACCAGCCCGGAGTCATTTAATTTAAAGGTAAAACTCGAAATTTTGTTTCATTGAATTCGTGACAACCAATTAAGTATTGTAAATATTTTGAATGACTCAAAATTTCGATATAATAAATCCAAAAACGTAAGAATTTCTTTATCTATGGTTTTAATCTATAAATACCATAGTTCGGACCTTAACGGACTAAGGAGAAGGAATTACTTCCAACTGGAATGTTTACCTGTAATAAAATGATTGAACCCCACTCGCTATCTCACTCGGACTCAAACTCCCTAATCATTCTGATCCCAAATTTCGTGTGTTCCTTGCTACCTTAACAATGGATCGAATCCGAATATACTGTATTATAAATCCCTATAAACCATTGTTATGAAATAATAATTTGTTTATTACTCCCAATTACATATACCAACTTTTGCAGACAGACACACGAACAAACAACATGATCTCCTTGTCTAAGATAATCAGAAACAGGCTTAGTCCAACTAAGCTTGTTCTTAATACCAAAACTACACCACCTGCAAATTTTGAACATACGACTTAATTGTATTTCTAATACCACATGTACAAATTCATCAACTTTCTATTTATTAATATATATATATTTTAGCCAATCTATTGACATAACTGTCGTTAGCCAATAGCATTCAACGCATTTGTCACCAATACCTGTCTTTCATATTAATTTATGTCATAAATTAACCCTAGTTCCTAAATTATACTTATCGATATTGCGACTGCTACCAAATTATGAACATACTACCTCTCATTCTCTCCTAGATCTGTATGCTTCCTTTCAAACTGTATATAACTATATTTTATCGATCCATATCTTATCTATAGTGTAACGGGATCAATATTATAGGTGTTGGTTCCCTCCAAGTTGTATCCACTTATCACATACATATTGGTCATGAATGATTTATATAATTCCTGTTACATTTTGCACAAGGCGATTTAACTAGCATTGATTTCATGTAATACTTCCAGATTCTGAACTCAGTATCATTATTTCCTGTAGTTACTTATAAATATAAACATGATTTAGCCTCAAAATCTTTGATAACGATCCGAACCGATTTAAAGTAAACTTCATAATTACTATTCTATAAAACCTAAATTAGGTATAACAACTTATCATAATTTTCATTTACTTAATCTTTCATACAAAATCATCATAATCATATCCAACATACAACATTCACAACCTCCTAAAGTTGGATTCACAATGAATATTTGCCAACGATAATGTAAATTCTAAAATCGCAACTATAAAATCTAGCCTCGCTAACCTTATCCTAAATTCGAACTCAAAACTTTATTTCTTTAATTATTAGACCTACTGAATTCTTATAATTATGACATAAACATTAATCTTTGGCCTAGATTTGAACTGACTCAAATGTATTTCTCTATATATATTTACGCAAGAGATGCAAAATTAATCGTATCCAATACTCTAAGTCTTTGGTCAAGTATCGAACTGACATTATGTATAGTTCCCTAAACTTCTGAACGTATGCATTGCCAAATAACTAAATAACTATATAATTTATTCCTACTTATATAAATTGGCTAAAAGCCTAGTCCTTAAACCTGTACATTACAATAGTCTGTGAAGGTACAATAGACGCGCCACAGAATAAGTTCTTGTACTTATTCTGTGAGACGCGCAACTAATCACAGACTACTAAGGGATTCTATGATCAAATAAAGCATTAGTCTATTTTGGGTTTTTTGTTTAGACTTCGCGTAAACTATTGAACAAATAGATTTTTTTTAATGAAATTTCGGTAATTATTCTTCTATTTACTCCCTACCTGCTTAGCTTTGATCAAGTTATTACTACCTAAATCTATTCTAATTTTAGAACTCGGGAAATAAAGAGTTCCGCTTGGCTGAATTAAAAAATACCCCTTTGCCTTATCCCCATCTTGTTCACCTTAAAACCCTCAAATAACCTGTAGACTCTTAACTTATGTAATCTATACATATAATAAAATCTACTTAATAATCTTATACTTCGTTAACGAATTTCTTGTAATTGGATGGTACATCCAGCGCTATTCACCCGGACACAAATCAAGCAAAGCAAGTTCCCTACTCTAATTCACGCCTGGATTTCACATAAAAGATTATAAGTGAAACATCAGTACAGGTTAGTAAATACACTCGTTAAGCATTTCTACTTCGCCCTACAATAATTAAATACCCTATGCCTATTTGTTCACATTGAACATTTCAACAACCTACCAAACTAAAGCCTTTATACATAGTGTTATTAATGGACTAGATATTTTTAATCGACTGTCGAAAAATAGCTTCTTTCTTATGAATATAATATCTAGGCACTTATGTTTTGATAAAACCTTCTTCTGAAAGTAGGATAATACCTATTACTTCGTTGTTAATTTTAAGAATCATAACCTCCCAAATTTATTTCAGTAATCCATTTATACGTTTTGAATCAAACAAGCACCGAATCACAGCATCACTGAACACATAATAATAATTGTACCCTTCGTTCGACTTTGTGGTCTCCTGATATACAACTAATACTAATGTCAAATGTAAGTATATAAAAACCCCTATTTGCTATAATAACTACTTAATATTTAACTGTAAATTGGAACCCCTTGTTATTAATAATCTTACAAACCGAATGCAGAATCTCAGGCTTAACTCTTTTCCGTGAAAGTTCACTACAACCCTTTCCTGTTGGTTTTGTTTTAGTACTCTAAAGCCCATAAATATCATTGTTTCAATTAAAAGGTATCAGAGATGGTACTTAATGTTATTTCTTTGGGAAAACTAGAGCTAGATATTACCTGAAGCTTTTATGAGTAAATAATGTACTATCTATGATAACATCTACTAGTTAAATATGTAAACGGTCCCGTTATTAAAACAATTGTTATGGTAGGCATATAACTAGAAACCTTCTCCTGAAATAACTTGAAAATAATTTAACCAATTTGTTTCAGGACTCTGCTTGTTTATTGAAAATGTAGGAGCATCTGTGGAATTAAATCTTACTACATGGTACCTAACCCTGAATGCATATTGAAAATGTATGAACAGCTGCTGAATGAAGTTCTACAACAATGTATTGGTTCCTGAATAAAATACCAGAATATTACCATAGATGTTGGTATTCCTATATTTTTACTCTTTTCAGGTATCCCAGATTTATTAATTATACTTCCTAATCCACTTTCATAAATAATTCTTGTAGTAAAGGTTAAGTGACCTATATGTTAAAAAGGATAAAGGTGACACACCAGGAAGTTCTCAAACATTTTCTGCCTTACTTAGATTGATCCTAGTGGAGAAGTCTCAGCTGAGTTTACCTCCAGTCTCTTTGTACCAATTAATTACTGACCATTTTTGCCTCTCGGCTGATACTTCAATAACTGAATTTAAGTCTGAACATATTGTTTCTATTAAACTATTTTGTCGCACTAAAATGATATTCCTAACTAAGGCAGAAATTGCTAATATGAGATTAATATATCACAGTTTAAATTTCAAAAACCACTTACCTTACCATGGAGCTATTAAAAGGGTATATGTACAACATAAGTATTTTTACAACATTGAGATTATGAGGTTAATATTTTAGATATTCCAGCTTGTATCAATAAATATAACAAGTTAGATCAAAATTAATTAAAGCTTACTGCAATTCTTATTTGATGATTGGAAGGTCTAATTTCTATACTTTAATCTTGCTTTTTTTTTGTAACATTTAATAATAATTGGATAGAATTAAATATTTTGTTAATTGTAATGAAATGTACATATTCCCCTTTTGCACAAAACAACAATAAAATATAGGTCAATAAAACACAAATCACAGTATATTTATTACACAAAATAACATCAAAATTCAAGTAAATTCATAGGATATGTGCACGAATTTTAATTATTACTTTATAGTAACATAATACGGTTTACTTCTTTGATACTTCATCCTGGAGTTATTAATTCAAAATTTGATCATGATTACACTGCAAATAGTCACAATGCTTTCATGTTTGTTGGAAGGTCAAATGCCTGTACATAATCATTAAGGAACGATAGTAAATAGCTAATTGTATTGTTAGATGTAATTGATTCGTGCACATTCCTCTTTTAACACAACACAAAAAATAAAACACATCAAAAGGAACCCCTCCCTAACTCCCTATCTCTACATTCCGAGAGACTACAAACAGTATAGCTGCATGCCCTAACTGCCTGCCCGAGTTCCTAAAGAAGCCCTATCAGCCTACATTATAAAAGGATACTCTGCTACCCGAAATCCAGACTCAGATTCCGGACTGCTATAAAAATAGCAGCACTAAAGGGGTCTTGGTTCAGCAGAGGCATACTCACCCAATAGGTCCTGATTCCCCATCCAAGCACTCAGAACTTTAAATTAAATATTAGCGAAGCTCTTCCGTCCTCTCCGTCCCGCGTCGTGCTAATTCCTCCTTTTTCTTCTCCCCCTCCACCCGTTTTATACTCGAACCATTCCCCCCACCGACCCTAACATTCAGCGACCAGAAAACCTAGACCCGTACCAATAACGGAAAAGGGTCCCCGTAACGATTCCCCATAGTCCCAATAACGAGTTAAAACGTAAAAACGTCCCAACAACGTCTCGTTAGTTCTCTTTATACTGGTCGCTCTTGCTTCCAACAGATTACGTAAGTTTAGTATGGACAAGCGCAATTATAATCTGAATATTTAGTACCTATGTAACCGAGCCAGATAATTTGTCCTTCCTTAATTCCGTGTCCAATTACATAAAAGGTTGTTAAACCCTGCCTCTTATATTTGTTTAATAACATAAATGACTAATTCTGAGATTACTGATTATCCTATAGCGAACCGGTAATCAACCAAACGAATATAATATATGTTCTAATGGAATCGATATTAAATAGGTAAGAAAAGAAGGAAGAGGTACTTTTATTTTGCAGCCTGTGTTCATTAATTATCTATTTTAGGTATTCCTGATTATGTTCTGCTTACGTATTACTGTTTATCTGTTTGTATGCACCCGAGCTAACAAGAAGATACCACGGATATTTTTATACGCCCCTACAATTATTTAATCATTCATCTTTCTTTATTTCAATCTTTAATATCGTTATAAATTATTTCAAGCTTTATAAAAGTAAACGATAAATGTATAAACCGATTTTGTCAAGGCATATCCATAATAACATTCTATACCCGCATAATCCCGCTCTTTCTAACTACCTTCTTTTATTTTCTTACAAGCAAACAACATCATCGTACCCTATCGCTCTGATTCCCGTAACAAATTAGTATGACAGTTCAAACATAACGTTAAAGCGACAAAGCACCAACGCGTCTATTCTTATCGCCGCCTCGCCAGTTAATTGGTTTAGGCTTTATAACTACCCTACTTTATTTCGCTAAATATAGCCGCAACGCAACTGTACCCCGTCGCCCCAACGCTTCTAACAAATTAATATAGTAGTTCAAACATAACGTTAAAGCGACAAAGTACCAAAGTGGTTTTTCATATCACCATTTCGCCATTTATATGTTTTAAGCATTATAACTTATATATTTGAATACGGCGACATATTGTACTAATATTTAAGTACACATCTGACCTATTCCATTGTTTAAAACCCCAGTATTATATCTCGTAAACATATTTATACCTTCACATGATCAGACGAGACCTAAGCCTCCTACTTATGATAAGTGATGATATATAATTTATGATTATGTAAGCAAAAAAAATTATACCCTATATATATATCTATATATTTATACATATGCTGGCTGACTTGGGGTCAGTACATCACCCCCCTTTGGCCTTAATAATTTTCGGATTTCGTAGAAGACGCACAATTAATAAGACCAAATCTACTTATAGGATCCTACATAAACGCAAAATTCAAACAATGTATAAATATGTATACCTCCCCATTCCTACCTGCCTATTATTTAACTTAAAATCCTCTTTTTTTTTTTTCTTTATAAGGTCTCTTATCGTTCTGTCGAAACAAGAAGTAAATAGTTGAGTCAGTTAAAATCAGTTTTTTATATTACCTTTTAATCTTCTTCTAAGTAAATTAACAATAACACCAAAATTACACATTTAAAACGATAAAATATATATCAAACACTGCGTTCAAAGTCCTCCACCCCACCTTTTCCCCTATTTACAATCTATAATTCACCATACACTGGCGGTATGGTTGTAGGCACCACACGAATTGATTCGGCAATTCCATCCATGAAAGTATATAACTTAGACGGCCCAGGATCTTCGGCAACGTAGGTCTTTGTGACCTTAAAGGTATCGTCACCCTTTATTTTAACCTCGTTAGTATACACTATTGTTGATATACTTATTTTATAGTTACCTAGTACAATTAAAAATTCAACGACCCTTTATTACTCAATATAGTTAGATACTACAGATTGAGCATCTAAATTATGCCGACTTCTATTTTACCTACTCAGACTGTTATTTGCTACTAATTTGACACCTTACTTTCCCTATCATCCATCCAACAAATCTTCTACTACAACCCTACATACACACTTATGTAACTCATACATATTTGTATATTTTCAATATCACAAGTAAATCCCACTTCAACCCAAACAAACATTATGTCCAACACACATACCTATACACATCCAAGCAGCTATACTTATTCAGTCAATTATTCCCGCGCATTCGCATTCAACTCTAAAATATAATTTACTATGCTTTACCGAAATTTATAGGCTTAAAGATTGGATAAAACTTTTTTTTTTTTTTTCTTACTCTATTCAACCTACTTGAGTATCCTAATGCTTAATACTAATTTATTAATTCTCTCCCACAACTATAGTGACCTATTGTACTAAAGTAATTAAGACATAAGTTTATAAGCGTCCACTCTTTGTTCAACCAAATAAAGGTCATTCTTGGCAATTAAAACGGGGAAATAAATTGTTATTGTTTAATAAAGATCAACATTGAAAGATTTACCTATTTCATTTTCCCAACTTCCATAATAGTATTTCAATATCTGGTTATTAAAATAATGAAACAAGTAAGATATTTTGAATAAGTTAAGTACCTCATAATGGTCTTAGAAAAAATATATGTATTCTTTTGAAATATGTGATAAAAAAAAAATGTTTAACATCCCAACCTAATTTAACCTAACCTTCTGTTTATCGTACTAAATTTTAACCTCCCTAATTTCATAGTTGAACCTATATTATAATAAGTTGTATTTTGTACATGTAATCATAACATAGAATTAATATAAAGATAGGATAGATGTAAGTCAACATATTCTGTTTACATCTGATAAAGTAGACTTAAGCAAACCTAATGTGCTTAATTTTTCGTATTTTACTTATAATAATCAAGAGTAGCTGAATTCCACCCAAATTCGATATATCATTTGTTCATAAGTACCGACCTTTATTTTAATTATAACTACCTATACTTTGCGAACTTTCCGAGCAAATGTTCACCCCCCGAAATACGTAATATTTTAATTTCTAAAACACCTATGAAGCACTAATCCATTTACAATAATTAAACTAACACCTTATACTACCTTAACCAACAATAGGTTAGACTAGGGTTCAAGTTCACCCCCCTAACCATACAATTCACTAAATCCTTAAACCCGCTATAACCTATCAAATTTTTACAAGAACTGCTAACTGACCTCATCTACCATGGATCTCGAGGGAATCGCGTAGCCTATGAACTTCGACGGAACCCAAGCTAAACTCCCAAATTTCAATATATTCCAACAAAACCGGCACAGCCGCTTTCCCGCAAAACACATCAACCAAACTAACAACCAGGGCCCACTCTCGCACTTATAATACTAGTATAGAAACAAGGATTTTAACCTAAACCTACTTAAAACTCCCTTAAAGTTAGTTCATAAGTGAACTCACCCCCCAGATTAGTTAACTATTTTAATTCCTAAACCCCACCTAGAAAATCTCTAATTCTACAACGTTTTTTTTTAGTTGTACTAGCCTTTCCTTTTCCGTTTAATTCCTAACTATAGTTTCAAGTTTTATAAATAATCTAACCCTGTAAATCGCCTGTGGGAGTCTAATAATTACTCTTAATAATAGTCGACTACTAACGCCATCTAACCCCACACGGAAGATCTAAAGCCAGAAAGTCACTTATTAAATTTAAGTAATTAGTTCTAAGTCGCACAATGGAAGTCACTTTAACGGTAAAGTGATTTTCTACATCGCGCTGATAGGATTTTCTGCTGCAGTGACATGTAAACATTGGTCTTCCTAATCTAAACCAGACTTTGCCTACCCTTTATCAGCCGCACTCGAAAGTTTTTACTATCCTTTATACCTATACGATAATACACCAAACATTAATTAACCTAATAAATCCTACTGAATAACCGCAAATAAATTAAATTAAAATAAGTGTGTGTGATATTTTATTTCAAACCTGACAGAAGTAGCAAATACAGAATAAATGACCTCTCCAACACACCTTTTTCGACCCACTCCATTTCACGAACATCAAATGTAGGCTAGGACCGAGCTTCATAAGATTTCCTTACAGATCTCTATAAAACCCAGCCAAAGCCTATTAAAATTTAGCCATATAGTGACCCAGAATCTAATCCTGGTCACTCACGGCACCAAATGTAACGATACCGACCCCACAGCAGTCAAGAGTGAGTCGCATAACATAAATAAATATATAAATAAATATATATCTACTTATAAAATAATTGGCCAGCGTGATCATCTAGTTATATAAAGGTAGGACCCCAAGTTGAACCCGTGTGTAACCAGTTCGTTTAAGGAATACTCGAGGTGTGTTGGAAAGGTTTAGGAAACATTAACTTTAATTTACTAATTCAGAGGCTTCTACTGTATATTACCTACCTAATTTTATATATTCCATTATAATCTAATACCTAACTTTACTTAGATAATATTTGATTCAACAATTCATCTTACAATCTTTCTTAGTACCCTACCGTGTGAATCCAACCATAATAAACCATGCCCTATGTTCGACCTAAGATAAACATATTAATGTGTCAGCAAAGTTACTAACTTAACCCATCTAATTAATTTATTCAAGTTTGAACAGGAAATGTTGTTCGAATGTCCTAGTATTATAATAAATCTTTCACATACAGTAAAGCTCAATTTTGTATGAACTTCCTACAGTTTAATAATCTTAATAACTATAGTCCTAAGCTTCAAATTCAATTAATCTTTCATAATTTCGTTTCCGAAGTGAGATAGCTTGTGAAACTGCTATTTCTTTTAATGTAGATGTAAGTTTTCTTGATTAATGGAACAGAAGGAGATAACTAATTCCCTATGGGTCCCTTTTGTAAATAAATACAAAGAGAAGGGCAGGCCCCTCCTAGCCATTACACTTAGGCATCATCCGCCTGCCCCTGTGCGGCTCGACAACCTGACGGGGCACCGCTCCACCCAAAGCAAGAGTTGCTGTCCCACTTACAAGGTTAGTAATGTCAGTGTAGGTTAGTCAGGTCTCCCCAAGAGAGATCCTACCCCAAGGTCCGCGTTGAACTGAACCGGGATGGTGATATAATGTCGCTACTATTAAAACTAGTGAGTCTCCCCTAAAGCCATCTAAATTCGAGAGCATAATCAAAGGACCTAGTTTTGCCTCAACTAATGAAGGCCATCTCAAGGAAGTTTGGCCTCATTCAGACGACCTAAACTTGGGAGAGCGCCTTTAGTAGTTACCAGGTTCCCTAGGCAAAGATTCCTACCTGATCTAGCGCCCTTTAGAAGAGACTTTTGTAATACCCACGTACACTAAGAGACAACCTAGCCCAATACGGATCAACTATGAATTGTCGACCCTGCAAGCAGCAGCCGCCCATTCCATAGCCAAGAGCCGATAAATTGCCGCTAAATTATCACCCGTGTAACGGGCGAATCATTTGTCCAATTCTTATATTACATTAGTTTGTAATTGTCAACCAAATGTTGACTAAAATGATAATTGAACAATAACTCGATATCAAACTATGCGACTTATTAACACTGCATCCACGGCATTCTTCAATTTATACCACCAGCCCGGAGTCATTTAATTTAAAGGTAAAACTCGAAATTTTGTTTCATTGAATTCGTGACAACCAATTAAGTATTGTAAATATTTTGAATGACTCAAAATTTCGATATAATAAATCCAAAAACGTAAGAATTTCTTTATCTATGGTTTTAATCTATAAATACCATAGTTCGGACCTTAACGGACTAAGGAGAAGGAATTACTTCCAACTGGAATGTTTACCTGTAATAAAATGATTGAACCCCACTCGCTATCTCACTCGGACTCAAACTCCCTAATCATTCTGATCCCAAATTTCGTGTGTTCCTTGCTACCTTAACAATGGATCGAATCCGAATATACTGTATTATAAATCCCTATAAACCATTGTTATGAAATAATAATTTGTTTATTACTCCCAATTACATATACCAACTTTTGCAGACAGACACACGAACAAACAACATGATCTCCTTGTCTAAGATAATCAGAAACAGGCTTAGTCCAACTAAGCTTGTTCTTAATACCAAAACTACACCACCTGCAAATTTTGAACATACGACTTAATTGTATTTCTAATACCACATGTACAAATTCATCAACTTTCTATTTATTAATATATATATATTTTAGCCAATCTATTGACATAACTGTCGTTAGCCAATAGCATTCAACGCATTTGTCACCAATACCTGTCTTTCATATTAATTTATGTCATAAATTAACCCTAGTTCCTAAATTATACTTATCGATATTGCGACTGCTACCAAATTATGAACATACTACCTCTCATTCTCTCCTAGATCTGTATGCTTCCTTTCAAACTGTATATAACTATATTTTATCGATCCATATCTTATCTATAGTGTAACGGGATCAATATTATAGGTGTTGGTTCCCTCCAAGTTGTATCCACTTATCACATACATATTGGTCATGAATGATTTATATAATTCCTGTTACATTTTGCACAAGGCGATTTAACTAGCATTGATTTCATGTAATACTTCCAGATTCTGAACTCAGTATCATTATTTCCTGTAGTTACTTATAAATATAAACATGATTTAGCCTCAAAATCTTTGATAACGATCCGAACCGATTTAAAGTAAACTTCATAATTACTATTCTATAAAACCTAAATTAGGTATAACAACTTATCATAATTTTCATTTACTTAATCTTTCATACAAAATCATCATAATCATATCCAACATACAACATTCACAACCTCCTAAAGTTGGATTCACAATGAATATTTGCCAACGATAATGTAAATTCTAAAATCGCAACTATAAAATCTAGCCTCGCTAACCTTATCCTAAATTCGAACTCAAAACTTTATTTCTTTAATTATTAGACCTACTGAATTCTTATAATTATGACATAAACATTAATCTTTGGCCTAGATTTGAACTGACTCAAATGTATTTCTCTATATATATTTACGCAAGAGATGCAAAATTAATCGTATCCAATACTCTAAGTCTTTGGTCAAGTATCGAACTGACATTATGTATAGTTCCCTAAACTTCTGAACGTATGCATTGCCAAATAACTAAATAACTATATAATTTATTCCTACTTATATAAATTGGCTAAAAGCCTAGTCCTTAAACCTGTACATTACAATAGTCTGTGAAGGTACAATAGACGCGCCACAGAATAAGTTCTTGTACTTATTCTGTGAGACGCGCAACTAATCACAGACTACTAAGGGATTCTATGATCAAATAAAGCATTAGTCTATTTTGGGTTTTTTGTTTAGACTTCGCGTAAACTATTGAACAAATAGATTTTTTTTAATGAAATTTCGGTAATTATTCTTCTATTTACTCCCTACCTGCTTAGCTTTGATCAAGTTATTACTACCTAAATCTATTCTAATTTTAGAACTCGGGAAATAAAGAGTTCCGCTTGGCTGAATTAAAAAATACCCCTTTGCCTTATCCCCATCTTGTTCACCTTAAAACCCTCAAATAACCTGTAGACTCTTAACTTATGTAATCTATACATATAATAAAATCTACTTAATAATCTTATACTTCGTTAACGAATTTCTTGTAATTGGATGGTACATCCAGCGCTATTCACCCGGACACAAATCAAGCAAAGCAAGTTCCCTACTCTAATTCACGCCTGGATTTCACATAAAAGATTATAAGTGAAACATCAGTACAGGTTAGTAAATACACTCGTTAAGCATTTCTACTTCGCCCTACAATAATTAAATACCCTATGCCTATTTGTTCACATTGAACATTTCAACAACCTACCAAACTAAAGCCTTTATACATAGTGTTATTAATGGACTAGATATTTTTAATCGACTGTCGAAAAATAGCTTCTTTCTTATGAATATAATATCTAGGCACTTATGTTTTGATAAAACCTTCTTCTGAAAGTAGGATAATACCTATTACTTCGTTGTTAATTTTAAGAATCATAACCTCCCAAATTTATTTCAGTAATCCATTTATACGTTTTGAATCAAACAAGCACCGAATCACAGCATCACTGAACACATAATAATAATTGTACCCTTCGTTCGACTTTGTGGTCTCCTGATATACAACTAATACTAATGTCAAATGTAAGTATATAAAAACCCCTATTTGCTATAATAACTACTTAATATTTAACTGTAAATTGGAACCCCTTGTTATTAATAATCTTACAAACCGAATGCAGAATCTCAGGCTTAACTCTTTTCCGTGAAAGTTCACTACAACCCTTTCCTGTTGGTTTTGTTTTAGTACTCTAAAGCCCATAAATATCATTGTTTCAATTAAAAGGTATCAGAGATGGTACTTAATGTTATTTCTTTGGGAAAACTAGAGCTAGATATTACCTGAAGCTTTTATGAGTAAATAATGTACTATCTATGATAACATCTACTAGTTAAATATGTAAACGGTCCCGTTATTAAAACAATTGTTATGGTAGGCATATAACTAGAAACCTTCTCCTGAAATAACTTGAAAATAATTTAACCAATTTGTTTCAGGACTCTGCTTGTTTATTGAAAATGTAGGAGCATCTGTGGAATTAAATCTTACTACATGGTACCTAACCCTGAATGCATATTGAAAATGTATGAACAGCTGCTGAATGAAGTTCTACAACAATGTATTGGTTCCTGAATAAAATACCAGAATATTACCATAGATGTTGGTATTCCTATATTTTTACTCTTTTCAGGTATCCCAGATTTATTAATTATACTTCCTAATCCACTTTCATAAATAATTCTTGTAGTAAAGGTTAAGTGACCTATATGTTAAAAAGGATAAAGGTGACACACCAGGAAGTTCTCAAACATTTTCTGCCTTACTTAGATTGATCCTAGTGGAGAAGTCTCAGCTGAGTTTACCTCCAGTCTCTTTGTACCAATTAATTACTGACCATTTTTGCCTCTCGGCTGATACTTCAATAACTGAATTTAAGTCTGAACATATTGTTTCTATTAAACTATTTTGTCGCACTAAAATGATATTCCTAACTAAGGCAGAAATTGCTAATATGAGATTAATATATCACAGTTTAAATTTCAAAAACCACTTACCTTACCATGGAGCTATTAAAAGGGTATATGTACAACATAAGTATTTTTACAACATTGAGATTATGAGGTTAATATTTTAGATATTCCAGCTTGTATCAATAAATATAACAAGTTAGATCAAAATTAATTAAAGCTTACTGCAATTCTTATTTGATGATTGGAAGGTCTAATTTCTATACTTTAATCTTGCTTTTTTTTTGTAACATTTAATAATAATTGGATAGAATTAAATATTTTGTTAATTGTAATGAAATGTACATATTCCCCTTTTGCACAAAACAACAATAAAATATAGGTCAATAAAACACAAATCACAGTATATTTATTACACAAAATAACATCAAAATTCAAGTAAATTCATAGGATATGTGCACGAATTTTAATTATTACTTTATAGTAACATAATACGGTTTACTTCTTTGATACTTCATCCTGGAGTTATTAATTCAAAATTTGATCATGATTACACTGCAAATAGTCACAATGCTTTCATGTTTGTTGGAAGGTCAAATGCCTGTACATAATCATTAAGGAACGATAGTAAATAGCTAATTGTATTGTTAGATGTAATTGATTCGTGCACATTCCTCTTTTAACACAACACAAAAAATAAAACACATCAAAAGGAACCCCTCCCTAACTCCCTATCTCTACATTCCGAGAGACTACAAACAGTATAGCTGCATGCCCTAACTGCCTGCCCGAGTTCCTAAAGAAGCCCTATCAGCCTACATTATAAAAGGATACTCTGCTACCCGAAATCCAGACTCAGATTCCGGACTGCTATAAAAATAGCAGCACTAAAGGGGTCTTGGTTCAGCAGAGGCATACTCACCCAATAGGTCCTGATTCCCCATCCAAGCACTCAGAACTTTAAATTAAATATTAGCGAAGCTCTTCCGTCCTCTCCGTCCCGCGTCGTGCTAATTCCTCCTTTTTCTTCTCCCCCTCCACCCGTTTTATACTCGAACCATTCCCCCCACCGACCCTAACATTCAGCGACCAGAAAACCTAGACCCGTACCAATAACGGAAAAGGGTCCCCGTAACGATTCCCCATAGTCCCAATAACGAGTTAAAACGTAAAAACGTCCCAACAACGTCTCGTTAGTTCTCTTTATACTGGTCGCTCTTGCTTCCAACAGATTACGTAAGTTTAGTATGGACAAGCGCAATTATAATCTGAATATTTAGTACCTATGTAACCGAGCCAGATAATTTGTCCTTCCTTAATTCCGTGTCCAATTACATAAAAGGTTGTTAAACCCTGCCTCTTATATTTGTTTAATAACATAAATGACTAATTCTGAGATTACTGATTATCCTATAGCGAACCGGTAATCAACCAAACGAATATAATATATGTTCTAATGGAATCGATATTAAATAGGTAAGAAAAGAAGGAAGAGGTACTTTTATTTTGCAGCCTGTGTTCATTAATTATCTATTTTAGGTATTCCTGATTATGTTCTGCTTACGTATTACTGTTTATCTG
This sequence comes from Acleris holmiana, assembly GCA_949316455.1. Lineage (NCBI taxonomy): Eukaryota > Metazoa > Arthropoda > Insecta > Lepidoptera > Tortricidae > Acleris > Acleris holmiana. The sequence goes on along the minus strand of OX438782.1, from coordinate 14,514,582 downwards.
TTTGTATGCACCCGAGCTAACAAGAAGATACCACGGATATTTTTATACGCCCCTACAATTATTTAATCATTCATCTTTCTTTATTTCAATCTTTAATATCGTTATAAATTATTTCAAGCTTTATAAAAGTAAACGATAAATGTATAAACCGATTTTGTCAAGGCATATCCATAATAACATTCTATACCCGCATAATCCCGCTCTTTCTAACTACCTTCTTTTATTTTCTTACAAGCAAACAACATCATCGTACCCTATCGCTCTGATTCCCGTAACAAATTAGTATGACAGTTCAAACATAACGTTAAAGCGACAAAGCACCAACGCGTCTATTCTTATCGCCGCCTCGCCAGTTAATTGGTTTAGGCTTTATAACTACCCTACTTTATTTCGCTAAATATAGCCGCAACGCAACTGTACCCCGTCGCCCCAACGCTTCTAACAAATTAATATAGTAGTTCAAACATAACGTTAAAGCGACAAAGTACCAAAGTGGTTTTTCATATCACCATTTCGCCATTTATATGTTTTAAGCATTATAACTTATATATTTGAATACGGCGACATATTGTACTAATATTTAAGTACACATCTGACCTATTCCATTGTTTAAAACCCCAGTATTATATCTCGTAAACATATTTATACCTTCACATGATCAGACGAGACCTAAGCCTCCTACTTATGATAAGTGATGATATATAATTTATGATTATGTAAGCAAAAAAAATTATACCCTATATATATATCTATATATTTATACATATGCTGGCTGACTTGGGGTCAGTACATTAGGTTCTTTCATGGGTCTTTTATTGGTGAAAATACTACTTGTTTCGCCCTAAAAACCTTTAATCTCTTGTGAGTTTTGTCATCTTCATCGTTACATCATAAGTCACTATTGAAAGCTCACTTGCTGCCCTTTTACTAGGCTTGAAACGATCCATCAATAAACGCCCAAAAGCATCTGACCAGTCCGCCATAATTTTGTATTAAAATGTGCTTAGGTTTATTTTAGCGTTAAATTCTTGTATTAGATTTTCAGAAACGGCTATTTGTCAGCATTTCTAAAGAAAAGATGAGTGGAATTGAGTTTATAAAATTGGGCTTTAATTCCACTCGGGCATAGACGAGATAATTATGGACGAGATATTTTAACGACACGTTAGCCTAGTTGGTAGTGACTAGCAAATTCAGGTAAGGGCAGATATTTTTGTGATGAGCACGAGTATTTTGTTCCTGAGTCTTGGATGTTTTCTATGTATTTAAGTATATATTTCTCTATATAAGTAAGTTTATCGTTATCTAGTACCCATAGTACAAGCCTAGAGCTTAGTTTGGGACTAGGTCAATTTGTGTGACATTGTCCTGTGATATTTTACATTTTAAAGTTCACTCCGCTTGTCACTTGCTGGATTAAAGTTGAGCACTATTATCTACTCTGTGGTTGCGTAGAAAGGAGATGCAGATTTCAATTAAATAACAAATGATAAATTCTTTATTCGACATCACAAAATTCATTTGTCTTCCCGTGGATGTCGTAAGAGGCAATTCAGGGAATGAAAGCTTGTAGTACTATTAGGCGGTGGGCTTGCAACCTGTCACTAATACACTGGTAAACATCTTAGCCTGTTTGAGCAAAATGTGGTTAAAGAATTATCTATCAATAAGTCTTTTAGAGTTGTTGGTATTTCTGTAGCTCTGCCTACCCCACTCTGGGAATGAAGGCGTGATATTATGTATGTATGTACATTATTTAGCATGGTGACATACAAATATGGTGGTGATAGGACCTTTTGCAGGGTCCGTCCAAATCACTACCACCATCCTATCTTTTAACTTACCGCCAAGCAGCGGTATCCACATTGTTGTGTTTCGGTGTGGGAATAAGACAACTGTTGTAATAACTAGCATAGAGGCATTCAATCTTAGTCCTCAGGGTGGGAGTCGTAGGATTTCAGTCTTGCGAATGTAGTCTTGAGAATTCAAATCTATGTAATTAAAACTCAACCGTTTAATCAAAACTCATCGTTAAAGATCGTACGGTTCAGAGATTTAACCAAATACATGCAAGAAAGGTGTGATAAATAAAACTATCGAGGTTTTTGTTTCTAATCGTGTGTTCACGTTTGTCAATTTTTAGCATTAAGTATAACGATGTTATACTTAATGCTATAACATCGACTCACAAGTCCACTACGCACATAGCGGACTATAAAGAAAGGCTTAACTCAAGGGTTTTTAGAATACCAGTCCCGAAAGCGAAAACCAAATTTGCGAGACGGTTTCAGTATTACAGGTTTCCCCATATTTACAACCGATTGGTAAACAACTGTGACATAAAGCAGAACTGTGTACGAAACTCAGAAAAAAAGTTAAAGAATTCTTGCAGGACTTAGACTACTCTGGTATAGAGGAAATAATAAAGACTACTTGCTAAGGACACACACACACACACACACACACACACACACACACACACACACACACACACACACACACATACACGCCTACGCTTACACAACTTATTTTAAGCTACATTTTTTTTGCTCTTGGCACAACTTTGTAAATTATAAATAAATAAATAAATACCTATTTTGCATGAACATGGTCCTACTGCCTGCTAATCGTTAAAACTGTTAGCCACGATACAGGCCAAGCCTAGTGTGGTTATCGTTGTAAACATGAATGTTAAATTTTCTCATTTTGTTATATTTTCTTATTTTAACTGTCTCTCGGAAATATGATCAAGTTTAATACATCTAAAGAACAGATACATGGGCGTTATAGTTACTAATATATATATCATGAAAATCTCGTGACTTTATCATACATATGTGGCCCTTTAAATTCATATTATTATTATACATAATTGAAACCAAACCGTACTGTGTGGTTGCCGGGTTAGAATAGTGCCACTCCATGTCTTCCCGTGGATGTCGTAAGAGGGGACTAAGGGAGTATAGGCTTGTAGTACTGTTAGGCGATGGGCTTGCTACCTGTCACTAATACACTGGTAAATATCTTAGCCTGATTGTGCAAAATGTGGTTACAGAATTATCAACAAGTTTATATATTATATATATTTATATCTGGAAATAAAGGCGTGACGTTAAATGTATGTATGTATAATTGAAACCAAAAACGATAACATTTTAACACAGATAGTTTCTTAGACAAAAATTAAGCACTAATAATACGAGTACCTTTGAATGGGGTTACTTTAATTCCTGGGGTTACTTTGATAAAAACGTCAATTTGACTTGTAACGCAAATTATGCGATTTCTGAACGAATAATTGGGATTGTTTTTTTACGGTTGGCAACATTGAATATCACTGTACACGTGTCAGTAGCGGCAGCGGGATCCACCTCGACGGTCGATGCAAAAATATATAAAATATGTAAGTAGACGTTTTGTTACATATTTATTTCTTTATGGGGTTACTTTTGAAATACGTTATAGAAACGGTGGTTTCAAAGTAACCCCACCCCATTCGCAGTATTAAGTTGATCACCAATGCTTTATTTTTAAAGCGAATTAATGATAGCAAAAAATACTCTAATGGTGGAATCAATAAAATAACAAAAACCGATATGGAGGTATTTTTTGTGTTTTTTAAATTTTTATATTCAAGAAGATATAACCATTTTAATCTTGAAACTGATCAAATTCACCCCATTCTACGGTACATAGATATTCCACTGACGGGTTAAGCCATCGTCTAATTTTTATAAAAACAAATGCTGGCCAAACCATAACAAATAGCGAATTAAAAACACCTCATAGATAAGTTCTCGATAAATAGTGGATAATATTTACTAAAGATAAGCGATAATTTTTCCATGGACGTTGAGAGGATTCATTCAATTAATTTCATTCACGGATAGAATAGAATAGAAAACGTTAAAAACGCTATGAAAGGTTTTTTCTGTAAAAAATAAAGAGGCCAAAAAATTACTTTCGATTAAAAAAAAAAAAAAAATAATAATAATTTATTTAATAATTACATTTTTTGGTATTTTCAATTTCTACAGAAAAATACCTCTCCTAGTTTTTTTTTAAGGTTAGAAATATTGTTACGCCGTTGGATTAAGGCGTCTAATTTTTAAACGTGATTTTTGGTGCTTTAGAAGTGTTCAGCAAGCTGAAAGAGTTTCAGCCCGTTGATGATGCTTTTATGCTAAGGGGAAAACATCATAAGTAAAACTTGCACAAAGTAACAGCTAAGTCTGTAAGAGGGTAATTGCATAAAAGATCCTAAAGCGGTCAAAGTGATCTCTAAGATAGGATATGGTCCTATATAGAAAAATAAAACCAATAGGTATAGTAAGAATTTTATAAAATATCGGAATCCCTAGTACATTCTCTCAAGTGAATTCCGAACTACACGGGATGGCAATTAGGTCGGAATTCACTTGAGAGAATGTACTTGGGATTCCGACATTTTATAAAATTCCTACTATAAGAGCAATATTTGTATTCATTTCTATTTATGTTTTCGAAAACGGCTCCAACGATTTCGATGAAATGTGTAATTGAGTTGTCATCTTCAATTAATTTCGTTTTCAATCCAAGTGACGCCCGACAAGGAACTTTATTACTCCTATAACTTAAGAACATTATTACGCTCTTCAAATAATGGCTGGTTTACACGTCTTTAGTGCTTTAGGTGTTAACTAAATGTTTACTATTTTTTTACTCAATTAATGCATGTAAACAGTCAAGTTAGTAACAAAATGCAAGTAAAAATTTAGTTGTCTACTAAAGAGTTGATTTAGAAATAATTCTATTTTTTTGTTTAGTTGGCCGGCGTGAACTAAATTACTAAACACATTTGGACAGGAAAAATAACCTATTTAGTACTTTTTTAGTAAATTAATTTAGTGAACCACACCCGTAACCCGAAAAAAAAAACAAAACCCATACAAATCCATAAATTTCTTTACTCTTTGGTTGAGGTTTTGTATTTTTTTCTTTGTCAGCAATTGCCTTCTCCAAACAAACGGGTAATATTCTAAAATTTTACGATTTGTTTACGTTGTTGCTGGTCTATTTTGAACTAACTACTAAATCTGGGCTAAATTTTGTCATTTCACGTATAAACTGTTACTAAAAATTTTGTAAAAGTTTAGCTAACAACTAAAGCACTAAAGACGTGTAAACCAGTCATAATGTTTGCCCGGGAATTGAACCAGGGACCACTAGTTTCGTAAGCATGGTCACTGCCAACTAGCCTATGGTGAAAATGACAATCTTCGAAAATTAGGGCAATATTATAAATGTATGGAGACTTATCTTATCTAATCATACACTCAATGACGTCCGCGTTACGTACAACGAAATCTAATCTTAGATTAAGCTTCAATTAGGCTGTTATTGAATTTTATAATTTTTCCCGGGAATTCATTAAAATACCGGACAAGAGCATGTCGGACCATGCTCAGGGTAGGGTTCTAAAGCCGTTACAGCAAATTCAAAAAAATATCACAAATAACAACAAGTGTACGGTAATTAATTTAGAAATTCATTTCGAATTTTTTGAGACAGGTATAGATCGACACTTTTGATGGTTATAAACCCGATTTGACAGCTGTCAATGCAGTACAAAATTTCGCCTCAAACATGCCACATTTATTTTCGTAATGTATTGACAGCAGTCAAAGTTGTAGTGGTGGTAGGACCCTGTGCAGGGTCCGTCCGGATCGCTACCACCATCTTATCCATTACCCATCCGCTAAGCAACAGTGTTCGCATTGTTGTATTCCGGTGTGGGGATAAGACAACCGGTGAAATTACTAGCATAGAGGCATTCCATCTTAGTACTCAGGGTTGGCAGCGCATTTGAGGTCTTAGGATTATAATCTTGAGAATTCAAATGTCTATGGGTCTCAGATTTCACTTACCATCAGGTGGCCTGAGTACTCGGGTGCCTTCTCCTTAACATTAAAAAAAAAAAAAAAGTTTGAGGGTCTCTTCACACGGTGCGACTTGAACTCGTCCAGACTCGACAGAAGCGCGTGGAGCTAACCCCATGTGCTTCTGTTCAGTCCTCAAGAAAAAATATTATTTTATGAAACAATTGTCCTCGCGTATATCCGTCGACGTATTTCTGTAATAAGTCCGTGGGAGTGCCCATAAATAACTTGACATTGGCGAAATACACCTTAACAGGAGTGAAGAAGCCATTAATTATAATTAAAATTAGTTTTTTTTTATTAAATTTCTCTTAAGCTTAATAAAGAAAAGACCTTTCGTGGATATAGTTATAATAGTGACATAAAATCCTGCCGTAAGTTTGAGAAAAGGTCCCAATTTTATTTAATTCTGGTGAAAAGGTTTTCTTCTCAAAAGAAAAAAGGGAGTATAAGTCCTTTTACGTATACTGCCTTCTTGCTGAACAAGGCAGTATACAAATAGATTCTAGAGAGAGGATTAAAAACAAAAGCGAAAGATAATTAAAAATACTTAGATAATCATGAAAAAACCGGGCAAGAGCATGTCGGATGTTCAGTGTAGGGTTCCGAAGCCGTTACTCCAAACAGAAAAAAATATCCCAAAAAACAACAAGTTAAACTAATTTAGAGTTATTTGGTGCTGTCTTAGATGATTTTTAGCATAATGCACGCTTTAGCCACCAGTAGGTATCTCAAGAACCCATCAAGTCTACTTATTGTGCTTTCATTTAGATATTATTTGGTTATTTTTATTACTAGGAGAGTGGGGACGCGTAACTAAACGAAAATTACAGTTTTCTAGCTCAATATTTCCTAAAGGGTCGCCCAAATCAAAAACTTTATCATACCATTATACATAATGTTTATTTTCTAAGTGCTATCCAATGATATCTCATTAAATGTTATAATTAAAAAAAACCTTTCTTCAATTGTATGGGAGATTCTAAAAAAAAAATGATCTTGAGATTTTATTTTATGACTTTGTAGTCGTCATTTTAATGTAAAAATATGCCAAATACCAGCTAACTGCGATATTGCTTTTGTGGTTGACGATGCCAATGAAGATTGGAAACGAATTTTGAGTTGGAGCAATGCGTTTGGGATAAAAATAAACCCTTCTAAAACTCAAGTGATCGTCATTGGCAGCTCCCAACTAATTTCTAGAGTCAACTTTGTAAATCTTCCCCCAGTTTTTTTCGACGGTGTTCTGATACCTTACTCTCTCCAGGCTAAGAATCTGGGTGTCATCATGGACCGCACTTTGTCATGGGCACCTCAAGTTAGTGAGACTAGCAGGAAGATGTTTGCAGCTGTAGGTTCTCTCAGACGGCTTCAGAACTTTCTGCCTCTTGCCACGAAAATTGCGCTTGCTCAAAGTTTACTGCTTCCTATTCTAGATTATGCTGACGTGTGTTATTTGGATCTCACCGAAGAGCAACTAGATAAGCTTGAGCGTATTCAGAATTTGTGCATACGGTTCATATTTGGGTTACGCAAGTATGACCACGTCTCCGTTTTTCGCAATCAGCTCAAGTGGCTCACAATCCGTGCTCGTCGTAACTTTCACATTTTAAATCTCCTCTTCAGCATTCTTTTCAACCCTGCAACCCCGCGATACCTAAACGAGCGGTTCAATTATTTTAAATCTATTAGAGCGTCCCAAAACCTTCTCCTGTCAGTTCCTTTTTCTTCCTCTAAATTTTACACAAATTCTTTTACCTTCAAGGCGATAAGGTTATGAAATGCTTTGCCCGTGGAGGTACGACGTGCTAAGTCTGTTGCCATTTTTAAAAGCAAGCTAAAGGATCATTTTCTATCACTTCCGTAGTTTTTCTTTTATTTCCTTTACTTTTTTCTTTCTTCTATCACATGCTTCGTCTGTTGTCATTGTTTGCCTGTTTAAGAGGATGTATGTATGTATATATTATATAGATGTATAATTATATGTATTTAGTATGTATTTATGACATTATTTACTTTATGTATTTATATTTAGTCTGTTTATAAATAGTTCTAATTTAAAAATGGAAATAATTTAATTGTTTCTTGTAGTTATTTTGTTTGAGTTCTAAACGAATTAGTTTACACCGCCTGCCATGAAGTTGTGTCCTCAGTTATTTCTCTTACAAGGTTGTCTGGAAGAGATCGCTATTTAGCGGTAAGACCGCCTGTTGTATACCTATGATTTAAATGTACTGTTCCATGTTCTGTTTTTATTTTTTAATTTTTGGTGTTCAATAACGAGTATTTGTATTGGATTGTATTGTAAACAGGAGTCTCTGAGATAAACCAAGGACTGATGGACAGATGGACATGGCGGTTCCTTCTTGACTACGGAGCCCTAAAAAGCTTGAGTGTAATAGTTTTAATATGTGTGTGTGAGTATATAATCAGCGGAGCAGAATGAGAAAAAAATGTGAAAGTTAATGAATGAAAGTAATGAGAAAAGATTGGCGCAGGCTAGCAATTAAATAAACCCATCGTTAAATACAACTTTTCTACGACATGGTCGGAATTGTTAACCTTACTTGTAAGAACAGCCCGTAAAGTTCTACTTTCCAGACCAATGCAGGAAAAATGTTATTATTTACCAACGTCAGCGGTCAAGAAGAGGGTTTTTAGGGTACCGTAGTGAACAAGGAACATGAGTAGTTAGTAATTATAGTTTCGCTATATCCGTATATTCATGTGTCCGCGATTTAACGCAGAAAATACCGGTACTATAAAGCTGTTTTTTGGCTTAGTTATTTATTTTAACTATGCCAACAAAGTAGTAAAACAATTGTTTTCTTTTTTTAGCCTCTGACAACCTCCCAGAAAAGAGATTTTTAACTTATTACAATTACGTAAAGTTCGACGCGCTGACGCGCTGTAGTAATGCCGGCATAGAATAAGAAATAAGGCATAGAAGGAGCCTTAAAACGAAAGCGTCAGATCTGTACCTGTCTCGAAAATTTCAATAATAATTTATTTATTTATTAGGTGAAAAAACAGGATACAAATACAAGAAATAACTATAAGGATAGAGTAACAATCGTAATGGATAAATTACACCCCATGAACAATTCTCACAAAGACACAATGTTACAAAAAAAATAGTGAGGACTGAGAGTGAACTACACGATAAGCTTTTTACCAAAATCAGTCAGCGAACTTACGCATAACATTATTTATTACACAATACACATGTGAATGTTCAATAAGTTAAAAAAAGGAAAGAGTATTATAGTACTGTTCTTGCTAAAACTAGCCTACAAACCAAGGTGTTGTCAACTCGTCTAAACTGGTCTCCAACGACACCAACTGAACACCATGTTCGTAGATTATATAATGTGTAACAGTGCGTGCAGCAGTGAAAGACCATGATATTTTAGCTTATAGAACTGTCTCTGTTCGGCACACTGAATCCCAATAAGACTGTGCATATCAGCTATCTGTATGTTGCCTTTTATTTTATCGCTCCTTCTATGCCTTAGTATTTATTCCATGAATGCCAGTTAATAAGGTATTATTGCTTCAACAACAAAACCTCCAATACTATTATGTACAACACATAAGAAAAACTTGTAACAACTTGTAACTTGGAAATATTGCCCGCACAAAGTTATACGCGTTATTACATATACGCTATTATTGTTGTGTTGTGGCACACGAGCACTCAGCCCACCTGATGGTAAGTGGAATCTGAGACCCATAGACATTTGAATTCACATGACTATAATCCTTAAGACCTCAAATGCGTTGCCAACCTTGAGGACTAAGGTGGAATGCCTCTATGCTAGTAATTTCACTGGTTATTATTAGCGATACAAGATGAGAAGAGGCTTTGTTTTGATAAAAATAATCTTTAAAGGATTGAGAGATGACGCTTAATCGCTTAAGTAGCTTTCAAGTTTTTTATTTTTTGAGTGAACACGTTCTGGCTTTGACACTTGTTCGTGAAACTTTTTCCTGCTTATTATGTATTATTTATTTTACACGAACTAAATACCTACGCTGGAAACTCTTTTATTAATAGAGTGTGTTGTAAATATAATAACTGTTTCTATAAAGTTGATTTGTTTAGCTTGTCGCTTCCTAAATTGAAGTCATCCCTTAGAGTAAGTAAGTAGCGCTTTCTAGTTGCATGTTTGAAATGTTATTTCCTGTTGCTGTTTATTACTACTCCTGTTGTTGTACGGTCAAGGAATTTTATTGTTATGCCACTTTGGAACCCTGTCATAATGACAGCGTTAATTATTACTGTTAGCTTTCTTTCATGTGGTTTGACAGAGTCATTATGATAGGGTTCCATAGTGGCATAACGATTAAAGTCCTTGACTGTACCCATGCTTCATCTATTTTAAATATGATTCTGTAACTTGTGGTAACTTTGCTGGTTGATGTTAAGTTCATCTTTTTTTACCTGCAAGTTATATTGTACCGTTTGTGCCCAAATAAAACATTTAAAACATTATTTATTTACATATTGTGTAGATGTATCTGTAGGTATCTATATATTTATTGATATTTATTACAATTTCAATTTGGGTATAATATACCAAAATTTCTCTGTAATGTTGTTCTTATTTGGCCATTCGTTGTCATTAAATATTTCTCAATCGCTCAAAGGTTAACTAGACAAGATCCTTTTAAAGGGGTAAGTTTGCCTTTGTACATGTCTGTTATATTTTTGTCTATTTCATCATTGTTATCTCTTTTGTTTGTACATTATAGAATCTACATAAATATCAAATACCAGGGGACAATCTCACACAAATTGACCTAGTCCCAAATTAAGCTCTAGGCTTGTTCTATGGGTACTAGACAACGATAAACATACTTATATATAGAGAAATAAATACTTAAATAGATAGAAAACATCCAAGACTCAGGAACAAATATTCGCGCTCATCACACAAATATCTGCCCTTACCGGGATTTGAACCCAGGACCGCTGGCTTCGAAGGCAGGGTCACTCCCAACTAGGCCACCGTGTCGTCAATTTTCCATACAAATTTAGCTCCGCACAGTAACGTTTTTCACCCATCGGATAAAAGTAGTGTCAACCCTAGTATACTGTATACCTAAGATACTGAACTGACATTATTTAATAAGGGTTGACACTTCCTAATTTATTTAAATGGACTTCGGTCCCCTGGCATGACACCCGCCTGGAGAGCGATCTCTCTATTATCTTCTCTTCCTATATTGGTGACCCCGACGTGATTGTCGTCCTACATATGTATGAAACATTTCAGGGGGTGACTCTCTTAACACAGCGCTGTGAGCGCTGCGTCGAACGCAAAGGAAAACGTAAAGCTAGGCGACTGAGCTCTGCTGCTTAATTGGGCAGGCACGCGCTAAAATGTGTTTTGTACGCTCCGACTGGACTACGTAAACTTGCCGGATAAATGTTCACTTTTGCATTTGACGCAGAGCTGTGTGTGTGTGTGTGTGTGTTTGTGTGTGTGAATCACACCTCTGTGAACCTATAGCATGACCCTGCATCCTGAGCTGGAAAACCTTGTATTACATGACGCAGTATCGTTTACGATCATGTTGAAAAAATACTTAATCCTATTTAATCAAGCAACATTTATATTCTTGCTATTTCATGTAATTTATGAGCCTGTTGAGTGTGTGTGTGTATGCGTGTATCTGTGTGCAATTGCGTATGCATGTAAACATGCTACATTAATGAATAGGTAAGATGCTACAGTAGTTGTCTGATAAAAAAGACGTGTGGCACTCGGGGACTGCCGCGGTAAAGCTATTGCATAGCATTTTGTATCAACTTATGCAATTATAATTTTATTTATTTATTTTATTCATGCAGTATTTCTTTTTCTTTGATATTAATTCAAGTTACACTTTTTGAGCGTGGTGACCGATAAGAAAACAAATTTTTCTATTATTAAATAAATAAAAAAAGTTAATATTGTTTAAAATATTTTTATTATTTTACAATACATGTGGGTTTTATTATCTTACAGTAGCTGTTGGTTATTCAGGAATATTTATCATTGAAACTATAGGTTTATGATAACTGAAATAAGAAACATAAGTTTGCGACTTAATATCCTCTAAATACCTAGAAAATACCGCGTCAATGGTGGTCCCATATTTTGTTGTGGACTCTTGTGGATCATTATTCATTTTCAAATTCAATGTTTTTGATAGAAAAGTTGTCAACTCGTCCGATTTCGGAGCAGCTCGTCTCTATTCGTGCGAGTTTCGTAGAGTCGTACAATACGTCTAATCGCACACAACGCCGTGTCGAAGACTGCCGAACTGAAACGACGTTAGACGATGCACGGCCTGCAAGCCATACCTCCTTGCCCGTCGGAGTGGGGAGCGTGAGGTTTTTTCGTTACGGAATTTCTGGATTCGGTCCCCGCGCTCAAGGCCCGCGATAGAAGCTATGCAATAATAGCTTAAAAGGTTTCTTAAAACTCCGACCAAGAAGTCTGTTCGAGTTAATTTCATTAAGCGTTGCTAGACTTAATCAGGTTGATCCGAGTAAATCCTCTGTCTAGTTAGTGTCCATTTGTATAAAAAGTTTCTATTCTTGGTTAAAATGATACCTCTAAACGTTTTCAATGTCATATTTTTCTAACTTACGAAGAAATTGAAGAGTTATTGAATTGGATACGCACACACGCATGCGTTTACACATCCTCACGCATGCACACACAAGCACGCACATTTTTTTTTATGTTAATGAGAAGGCACACGAGCACTCAGGCCACCTGATGGTAAGTGGAATCTGAGACCATAGACATTTTGAATTCTCAAGACTATAATCCTTAGACCTCAAGTGAATTGCCAACCCTGAGGACTACGATGGAATGCCTCTATGCTGGTAATTTCACCGGTTGTCTTATCCTTACACCGGAACACAACAATGCGAACACTGTTGCTTGGTGGGTGGTTAATGGATAAGATGTACTCGTATATTTTGGTTCCCTTCACTTTGTCTAACTTTATTTAATGTGGTGAGTAAATTACCTATTTAATTAATGATGACGCGTTATTAATTACCTAATTGTTGTATGACGACACGTTGGCCAAGTTGGGAGTGACCCTGCCTACGAAGTCAGCTGTCCTGGGTTCAAATCCCGGTAAGGGCAGATGTTTGTGTGATGAGCGCGAATATTTGTTCCCGAGTCTTGGATGTTTTCTATGTATTTAAGTATGTATTTCTCTATATAAATAAGTTTTCCTAACCTGTACGAACACTACCTATATGTCCGCAGAACATTTATTTATTTATTTATTTATTTATTGAAACAAAATCCACAGCTCAATATATAACAATTTTAAAAAAGTATTATGTATACAAATCACCGGCCAGTAACGGATTTACATTTTATAATTTTTAACTGCTAAATAACACACCAAACCAAACATTCCGTAGAAAAGTCTATCTAGTCTGTTCCCCTTAACAGCACTTGTGCTTTTTTGAGGCAAAACGACATGCCTAGCTGCCAAAGCTTACACCTAGGTTAATTTGACCAATCAAAATACTTCACCAAATTAATCCACCAATCACAATACACATTGACTGTCAATCGGAACGTTAGGTTCTTTTTGGTATGTGAACTCTTCTACTAATTTAACTCTTTAAAAAAAACATGGTATCAACCAACCAGAATGCAGCTATATTAAAATCGACTAATCAGGTAAAAGAATTCATTTCTCAAATCATTAGGTGTTTTTAGTTCCTATTTCACAAGTTAAATTGAATGTGCAACTTTTTTTTTAAATATAAAACCTGGCAAGTGCACATCAATTTCAAAACAAACTTAACCATAGACACATATTTTGTCGTTTTCGAATGTTTCCCGCTCGTTTGTTGTTCTGTGCTTCGTTCGTTCGTATTCTAACCTAGGTATATTAATAAAATTTTGTTAATTTAATTTTGCATTTTATTTGAAACCTAGTCGTAGAAAAAGTATTGTATGCAACGGTGTATAACTAAGTCAAAAAATACTCGTGGCGTCTTGCTTTACGATGTTCGCCTGCGGCTCACATCGTAACCACACCACTCGTCTTTTTTGACCTCTCTTATACAACTGTTGCATAAACTACTATTATCGTTGCCTAGAGCTTAGTTTGGTATTAGGTCAATTTGTGTGAGATCGTTCCCTGATATGATTATTATTATAATGAATATGATTTTTGGATGAACTGGGGAATCCCATGAAAATTCAGCAATTAAACAATTCAGATGGAGTTTGTTAGGATGAGTGTAAGGGACAGAGCTATAGCAGTTACACGGCTCTGTCTCTTTTTCTCACCGTAAACTGAATTCTGGCAATACTAACAAACTATTACAGAACAATCTTTACTGTTCTTGTGTGAGAGTGAATACCAGTTGCGATTAACACACGTACTCGTAATTTATTTATTTATTTTTCTTACTAAATATGCAACTTCACATTTGTGCACGCATGTGTGCGTGTGTGACTCTTCCTCTTTGTCTCTATGTGTATGTTTATGTGTACGGGATCCAATCATTACATAAGCAACGTTTCACAAATGATTCATTTCACAAACATATCATTTGACAACCCGCGTTTTTTTCCGAAACTACAAGCCCTTATTACCTTAGTCGCCTCCTACGACATCCACGGGAAGACATGGAGTGGCACTATTCTAACCCGGCAACCACACATAACTGTACATTTAAAAATATAAGTAAGATCACAAACACTTCATTCATGGTCTTTCTTTTATTTCTGACACTATGTTATTTAGCAAAAAATAATCCTTATGATGAAGCTTTTCGATCGGAATGATAAAGCTACAGGGTAATTATTTTTCTCGTGTAACGGGTTCGATTCCCGGTTCAACCATGTAATTATTTAAATATCTATGAATGCAATTTAAATTGTTTTTTAAATTAAAATAATGTATTCTTTCAGTAAAATGTTCCATCTACAATATTCAAGGTACTTTCCTTCCATGTGGCATAGCCGTGGGACGCCCTGTATATCGACGAATTAGGAGAAACTCCTTTTGCAAACTCCAAGACAGTATTGAGAATTCACAATGACTCGCCACAGTCACCACCCGCCGCCGCACCGCACCACCGTCCCAGCGCCGCCACTTTTTATCAAATTGGGTGTATGGGATTTTTTTCGAGGTCAATTTGATTTTAGAGGCAATAGAGATAATTTTAATATGGACATGGACGGAAAATATTTTCAGATGGTTTTCTTACTCCTAGGAGTAAAATGAGGCATTTTCTGTCCTTGTGTTCAATCGGAAATCAGTTTTTTCCGAGCATGTTTGAGAAAATAAGTACATATACCATGGCAAATTAAGTCTTTATTTAAAATTATTTTCTATCAGAAGTAGTAATCAGAAATCAATAAAAAAAATATGAATCGCTATTGGGGTACCACTAGGATCATACATAGGCCCTTTTAAATTTTTAGTGTGTATTACTATCCTATTGTATTATGTAGTTCTTTTATTAATGAATTCTTAAAGCTTATTAAAGAGTGGACGAAATTAATATTTGTAACTAAACAACAGCATCTGTTTCAAACTTTACAACAGCGTCTGTTTGAAACATGGTGTGAAAAAGCCAATTTAAATATGTTGCTGCATGAAAATCGCAACGAGGCTCCAAAACAGTCAAGTTCTAAACAAAAGCCACATTTGAGCACCCTTGAAAGGTTCATAATGAAGTTACCGTGAAATTTTACTCCTCCGCTAAAACACAGCCATCCTACAGAAAGGACACAACAGCAGAAGCTGCTTTTGCATTTACTACTTTATTAATCACAGTAGAGATTTCAATCTGATTCAATTAAGAAATTGTAGTAAAAACCTTTTTGACTTTCAAGGCCCAGCGCAGTATTGCTAACGTCATTACAACGACAAAGGTGGCTTGAAAAGTATCCTTTTTGTCCAATTAAGGCTTGCCACTTTAGTATGTGGAGTTGGAGACATGGTTAGCCTTGCTGGCAGTGAAGCTAGAGGTTCCGCGTTTGATGCCCAGTAAGATCTTGAATGTTTTAAGGCTCCGTACGTGAAATCCAGAAAAAAAACTGAATCCTTATAGGATCAGTCGTAAGTATGTCTGTCCATCCGTCTATTAAAGCCAATTTGCTCCGAAACAAATGGACCGATTGATTTAAAACCTAACTTAACCTGGTAAGGCCCAACGGCCTAAATTTAGTACATTTGTCAAAGTGACTTTAAACTTTCATTGACTGACATAAGATTCGTCCGGTAACCTTCGGGGAGGGAAGATGGCCGATTGAAAGATGTTCGGCTTTTGCTTTTGATTCATTCTATTTACTGTTTTACTCACTTGCGAAATCATTGCGTATGTCGCAGTGGACCGCCATTAATAAAAAAGAAGAAGAAGACATTTCTTTTCAACTAGCGAAATTTGTCGTGGGACTTACGAGGACTTACGAGGTTAAGATGGATGAATTTTAAACATGGGACACTAACTTCTGAGGTTTTTTTTCTCTAACCTGTATGAGTGTCTCTGCTGGGCAAATGCCTCTCCCCTTAATCTCCACAAGGTCCTTTTTGATGCCTCTTCCAGCTACATATAAATATGTATTTTATTCTGTTTACAGCATTTGTTATAGTGGCAATAGAAATACATTATCTGTGAAAGTTCTAACTGTCTAGCTATCACGGTTCATGAGACACAGCCTGGTGACAGACAGACAGTGGAGTCTTATTAATAGGGTCCCGTTTTTACCCTTTAGGTACGGAATCCTAAAAGGCATGTCCAAAATTATTGAGCTATACTATTATAGGTACGAAATAAATTATAATTAAAGCAACATTTACTAAATCTGATTGAAACAGATTCATTGAAAAGGAATTAATCAAGAAGTTCCTAAGATGAAATTAAACGAGTTTCTTGTTCTTAATCCACGAAATCCTAAAATAAAGGAATTGGGAAACAAATTCACGACTCGTTAGATAAAGTTGTTGGTAGTGATCCTGCCTACGAAGCTAGCGGTTCCGGGTTTAAATCCCAGTATGGGCATTTGTGAGATGTGTGCGAGTTTTTTTTTTCTCTATACATAAACATGTTTATCAATATTATCATGTAAGCAGCATTGAATTTATTTAGAAAAAAAATATGTTTAGGTGGTCTGGAAGAGGTCGCTTATCAGCGATAGGAACGCCTGTTGTTTAGTCTTTTTTAAATAATGCTTTTGATTTGGTTAGTAATAAAGTGTTTTGTATTGTATTGTATTTACTTTTAAGATATTTGTGGCTTTTTTTATATTTTCATAAGGCAATTAAAGGTGCCTATTAATATTAATCCTATAAACACAAGCTTCCAAGATTAATATGGTTGAGGGAAAACACTCATACAAAAAAAAGTTACATCATTGGAGCTTTGTCTTATAGATTACTAGCGACCCGCCCTCGCTTCGCTCCGGATTAAAGTATGATACATATAAACCACCTTCCCTTTAATCAACCTATCTATTAAAAAAAACCGCATCAAAATCCGTTGCGTAGTTTTAAAGATTTAAGCATACATAGGGATATAGGGACAGAAAAAGCGACTTTGTTTTATACTATGTAGTGACTAGCGACCCGCCAGCGGCTTCGCCCGCTGCATTTTTTTTTATATCACTTAGGGGTATGAAAAATAGATGTTGGCCGATTCTCAGACCTACCCGATGAGCACACTAAATTTCATAAGAATCGGTAGAGCTGTTTCAGAGGAGTTCAATGACGTACACCGTGACACGAGAATTATGTATATTAGAAGATTTTACATTACATAAACAAATCAAGCTTTTCCGCGTAAAACCAAGCTAATAAATTACAAATAATGGGGGCAGTGTATTATTGAGTCACGGTAAGGAAATGTAAAGTGAGTTATGATAAGCCGATAGAGTGTTATTGGCAGGAATATGGAGCAGGAAATGCACCATTTCTGCGATAAATCTCATTAGACTCCAGATACTATTGCACGCGATTTCAGCGAATAATACATTGTAAGCTATATTTTTGGGAACTGTGTGCCATATAACAAGTTGACTGTTAATCCGGTTTCGTTACCCAACAGCTTAACTTGTCAAATTTTCATAAGTTAAATATGGTTTGGTGAGCCGTTGCCGGGTTAGAATAGTGCCACTCCATGTCTTCCCGTGGATGTCGTCAGAGGTGACTAAGGGAATAAGGGCTTGTCGTACTGTTAGGGAATAGGCTTACAACCTGTCACTAACACACCATTAAAATTCTAGGCTTTATTTAGCAAAATATGGTAACAGAATTATAAACAATTATTTTTTGAGTTGTTGGTATTTCTGTCTTCCCCACTCTGAGAATCAAGGCGTGATGCTATGTATGTATGTGTTTTTTTTTCTTTCCCTACATAAAAATATACCTAAAAAATGTTTTATCCGAGTTAAACCGCGGACAGACGAACATGGCATCATGGCGACGCTATAAGGGTTAGGAAGTAAAATGTCACTTTAGTCCCTAGGGATTTATTTAATCACTTTAGTCCTCTTGCACATGGCTATTATGTGTCATTTTAAAGCGTGAGGAGTGAACAGTTAGATTTCTGGCAATGTAAATTCATTTACTAGCATACCACTAAAATAATTATTTTTTTAAGTAGGTATGAAAATAACTGTTTCTTTAAATTTTGTCATAACAAATCATGAAAAGTAGGTTATTATTATACTTTCATAAAGAGGGTATAATAATGAAAAATGCCGTCTCACGTTAGAGGTATATAATGGCATGTTTCACCATTAGACTGAACCCTGAAGGCTTTCAATAGCAGTTCCGGTCACGAACTATAGGTTTTTAGCTAAATCAGAAAATATCTTAAAGGGTTGGAAATGGCACTTTAATTTGAGACTTAATGTAATTTGTCTGTAGGTTTAAGATTAGTTGAGATGTTGGTGTAGTTGAGACGTTTTTGTTGAGTGTAGATGTATTGTTACCTGGATACAAAAGGTTAGAGAAGGGAATTTGATAGGGAATAGAAATCGAGTACAAAGCTATAGTACTTGTTTTTTTATCACTATAGACAGTGCATCAGGCTTCAGGTAGTGGATGGAAGGAAAAGTAATAATAAACTATCACCAGACCTTGACCAAATCCTCAAGTGCGGCAAATATTAATGGTGGTAGGAGGTATTAATTTTAGTGGTGGTAGGACCCTGTGCAGGGTCCGTCCGGATCGCTACCACCATCTTATCCATTACACAACCCGCCAAGCAACAGTGTTCGCATTGTTGTGTTCCTGTGTGGGGATAAGACAACCGGTGAAATGACTAGCATAGAGGCATTCCATCTTCGTCCTCAGGGTTGGCAACGCATTTGAGGTCTTAGGATTATAGTCTTGACAATTCAAATGTCTACGGGTCTCAGATTCCACTTACCATCAGGTGGCCTGAGACCCGTCCTTGCTTCGCTCAACGTTAAAGTTTTATACATATAACCCTTTCTCTTGAATCACTCTATCTACTAAAAAAACCGCACCAAATCTAAGATATAAGATATAAGCATACATAGGGACAGACAGCGCGAAGCGACTTTGTTTTACACTGTGTAGTGATTATAGATTGGTGTCACTGTCAGTGGAGACCATGGGACGGTCACCAGATATGATAAGCTTCATTGAGGCCCTACAATACCGGCTCATAGATGCCTCCGAAGATTCTAGAGCTGGTGCTTACCTCTGTCCAAGGATTGGGCTAGCTATCCAAAGAGGTAATGCAGCCAGGGTCATAGGGATCATGCCGCGGGCGGACCTGTTAGAAGGGGTGTTTATAGGATCACTTTGTTGTCCGTCCGTCCGTCTCTCTGTCCAGAGCCTTTTGCTCGGGAATGCGTGGAGGTATTAAATTGAAATTAAAACCATATACAGAGGGTATATGGTGCCTTGAAGATGTGAAAAAAAACAACCTATTAAGTTTACGATAATAGTACATTTTGATACAAGTGCGGAAAGTATGTCATTTTACACGAGTCCCGAACTATCTTGGCCCGAGCTGCAAGCGAGGGACAAGACTCGGGACGAGTTAAAATGACAGTTCCGCACGTGTATCAAACGACGTTTTTTAATACATTTGCGAAAAAATATCAATGAAACAAAATAAATCAGTAAATAAAACTATTACAAGAGACAATTTTACTTTTAATTGACACAGACTTTATGAAATGGCAACGGTTGTGACCATTCAGCCAAATAAAAAAAGTCACAGTAATTTAATTACCTATATTTAAAAATCAAAAAGTATAATTCTCTTTTAACCAGCGGTAATGCATAAAGGTGGATTCATATTACGCCGTACTGGGCTGGGCCCGGTTTCGGCATGGTGTAATGTGAATTCACCTTAATACGCAACTATCTAATCATACGTAATACTAATTCAGATTCAGCCATTTTGGTTGGGCGCACGGCTTGGAAGTTGAAACAAAATTATATTGAAAAATAGTGGAAAACTATAACGCACTAGTGCGTAATATCCAACTTTCCGCACGATATACAGCTACGAAAAGTACCACTTTTTGAGCAACTGTGTTAAAAAAGAATATACGGCTGTTTATGCCTAAAACAACGTATACTTCGACACTCTTAAGGATTCAAAATTTATATGGCACTATCCCATAGACTTAGAATCCTGAAATTTGATAAGAAGGGAGGTCTTTCAAGTAAAAGAGAAGAAAAAAAGCTGTTTTTTTTAAATTGCTGAACATCAAACAAATTGTGTTTGCAAACTTATTAGCAGTTAGTAAATTAATCGCGACCTATGTTGATGTATGGAGAAAACAGTTTTTCAATGGCATAGTCAAGTTTGTCACTCAATACTATTTTACAATTTTAATGTATGAAAACAAAATCGCTTCCCGTTACCCGTCTTTATGTGCTTAGATCTTTAAAACTACGCAACGGATTTTGATGCGGTGTGATTTTAATAGATAGAGAAATTGAAGAGGGAGGTTTAAAATGTATAATACTTTAACCCGGAGCTAAGCGAGGGCGGATCACTAGTATACATATAATAATAAAAAAAAAACATTTGTGTATGTTTGTACAGAACCCTCGGTGCGCGAATCGATCAGCTTTTTATAGTTATCTTTTATTATTTAAGTAGCTTAGTAAGTTTGCTTTGTTTATAAGGTACATTTCCTAAATGATAAATGAATAGATCGATTCGACCAACCGAGAACCTTATTGGTTTTGACACGGTATCGTATTGTTTTAACTCGGCCTCCATTATTGTCTAGCAAATAATTATAAGAGCTATCATAATGGAGTAAGATAACATTTCAAAAGCAATATAGTTTTAACGAAAAGAATGCACTCAGCATTCCGCTTGAGAAACGGCTTCTAATGGGTGTTTTTTTAAGTGACAGAAAACGCAAGTTTTGCCGTTTCACCAAGTCTACATACTTACACACATACATAACATCACGCCTTTATTCCCAGAGTAGGGTAGGCAGAGATACAGAAATACCGACACTCTAAAAAGACTTGTTGATAATTCTGTAACCACATTTTGCACAATCAGGCCAAGAAGTTTTCCAGTGCATTAGTGACAGCATGCAAGCCCCTCGCCTAACAACACTACAAGCCCTTATTCCCTTAGTCGCCTCTTACGACATCCACGGGAAGACATGGAGGGGTACTATTCTAACCCGGCAACCACACGGGGTAATAATTATAAGAGCTATCATAACGTAGTACGATACATGTTATAAGCAATATAGTTCTACCAAGTGAGTAAAATGGGGCCCTTCGACATTCCGCTCGAGAAACGTAGGTATTCAAACGGGTGTTTTTTTAGTACTTTAATAATCACTTTTACTAGTGACTCACAATTCAAGTACGTTTTACCATTTCACCAAGAACAACACCTGCACATTATGCAACATGACAGAAGCGTTTGGAGCCAGCGCCATGTACTTCTATTTAGTCCACAGGAGTCTCTTTCACTGCAAGTTATTCAGTTTTTTTACGGATTATAATTTAATGGCACGTATTCCATTAAGTTCAAAGTCGAGTTTACGCCAAATATTCACAGAGGTTAAGAGGAAATTAGTTACGTTAGAGGACGTTTGAGAGGAAATTAACATTTCATTAATATTTCATGGGGAAACCAGAAATACACCCATGGGTGTTTGGCAGTCGGGTGTAAGGGTTTTAAAGGATGAAATTATTTTGCAAAGTTGAACGCTTTTTTATTATGTTTGCCAGAATAACTAATTATTAACCCGCTTAGCATTATAGTAGGCAATATTTTGAATTTATTTTGAAGAACCACGGTATTGCAAAGGTAGATCACTAAAATATAAATCAATACGGGCTTAACAGGATGTTTAGCAATTGCTTCCGGCGTTTAACATTTTTTTTAATCAATAAAAAAAACATTATCTAAAAAACCGTGAATCTTTGCACTTTAGTAAATGCAGCCAAAATTGATCAGAATTACTTTAACTATCATCTCTTAAAAACTTTACACCCGACTGCCAAACACTTTGTATAGACAATACACAACAAAGTAATTCAACTTTTTAAATATTATCTATAAACAATCATAAACATGAATAAATTTCAAAACCTAAATTTAAATTGCCTATTTGTTGCAATAAAATAGAAATACTAAAAAGAGTAAGTATTTTTGTCTATGATCCCGCCTGTGCACGCTCTCACCTGGGACAGATTTGTCACTGTCAGGCAACACTGTAACCGATTACTTTCTACATCGCTAAAATTCAATAAAAATAAACATACATCACGGGCCAATTACTATATTTATTCGAAAATATATTTTTTGTCCAGATTCAGATTCTGTATTAATAAAAAATGAAAAATTTACAGGTCATAAATGATAAGAATACAGCTTAGGTCCTTATGTTCTATGTATGGCAAATAGGTCTTGGTTCATACACAAAATGACGTGTTAAGTCGTTATTTTCAATAAGTCAGAGTGAGAAATTTTATGAAAAAAATATTATACACAGTAATTTATTACATAATTATCATTATTTTTTTAATATGCGCAGTACACATTACATTACAATGTCATGATGAAATATTATTTTACATCATTTTCATATTCATAATGATTACTCTTCATAATCTATCTAAATCATACACCTGTTTCTTTATTTCTAGGATTTAAAAAAACATCTAACTGGTACTTAACCCTTTTCCAGTTCAGTTATATAAAAGTTGGGAATTAAATTCAGAGCAAGTAACCTTTCGCGTATGTTCAATCAGATTTGAACTAACCCAATGTGGTTAATAGAGCCTCTGCCTGGTTTAAGGTTAGGTTAGGTTAGGTTTGTTCGTCGATAGTGTTAGCGTTTTGTTTATATACATGTCTAGTAATTGTCTTTAAACAGCAACATTGTAAATATCGATTTCTAGTTTTTATTGGCAACACTAAGTTTCACCTAATTGGCTGCTTTCCCTGATTGGTTGAATTAACACCAATCAGGAAACGCAGCGTAGCAAGTACAAACAGGCGGGAATAGGATGAAACGTCGGGATGGAGGGACAGACCGGAGGGCATTCGTCTTTGCGACGTTAACTTGATAACTTGACTAAAATCAAGATCGTATACAATTGGTGTAAAGTACTAGTGCTGTGAATCATTGAAGGTAAGATGTATCATTGAGATAAAATATGTCTATATGTAATATGTCTAATATATCTATCCTAAAGGTGTACCCATTTAATATTTTAAAATAAATGCATTTGAATTGACTTGGTGTTCATCTTTCAATAATGGCGCACCGGAAGTCTGAGGGAGCCTCAATAAACCAAGGTCTTTGGCGTCGAGGTGTCACTGCTGAATGCGCTGGCTCGTGATCGCGTGGTACCTCCTTGAAGGACGCAGTCAGTTTACCGCTGGGGTTTTAGTGGGTATTCCGGCCACTCTCGTTGGTGAGTCCCACATAACCATCCCAACCAACCAACCAACCAACAACCAACCTGGACCTGAGTAATATGCGTAAATACATTTCCAAAGCGATAAAATAAAAGGTTAGGTTTTTTTTATAAACATCCTACAATCAGAACGGTTTCAGTAAAATTCACTTTAGGAGTTGCGATGATTATAAAATACAACATGAACAAAAAAAATATGAGGAAAAAAATAAGAAAAGTGATTATTATGAATACAAATCGGTACTTCAATAAAAAATAGGATAAAAAATTTATGTGAGCCAATGTTAATGGTTCTCTGCCTTGTCGCCGACAAATCTATGACAAATGCATCGTTTCGCAATCTATTTCTTTGCTTACCCGTTTTTTTTGTAACTTCAAATATTTCAGAATTTTTATAAAACTAACTTAACCTTGGGCTCTGCACGATGGTCCAGAAATAAATCCAGCATTATTTACAAATTTTGTTTGCGAAATTAATCAGCATGTGCTGGCTGTGAAGCCAACGCAGGTCGTCCGTTAATAAAAACGATACGAGTGTGTCAGTGGTTCATAAGAACAAGCACAAAGGCAGGCCGGTCGTGCCAATCATTATCATCATTCTTCAGTCCTTATGCCAACTTATTTGGGGTCGGCACAGGTTCTCTATTGGACGGCATATTTTTTTTACGCGTATTGTATCTTTTCGCATAAAATCGTTTGGCCGAAAACGGTTTTTATGATAGAAACGGTTTTTTAAAAATTATTATTAATGAAAACCCTAAACTAACACAATACATGTTCATTCAATTCTGCAAACTCAGCCTAAAAGGATGTTATGCGAAATGATGCATTATGCGAAAAAAATTTATGCGTTTTGGGGATTCCGTTTTCGCAGCATGACGACACCTTGGCCTAGTTGGGAGTGATAAAAAAATAAATATCAGGGGATAATTTCACACAAATTGACCTAGTTCTTAACTAAACTCAAGGCTTTTACTATGGGTACTAGACAACGTTACGATAAGCATACTTATATAGAGAAACACATACTTAAATACATAGAAAACATCCAAGACTCAGGAACGAATATTCGCGCTCATCACACAAATATCTGCGTTTACTGGGATTTGAACCCAGGATCGCTGGCTTCGGAGGCAGGGTCACTGCCAACTAGGCTAACGTGTCGTCACCGAATCGATGATCTTGCCTCCGAAGCCAGCAGACCTGGGTTCTAATGAGCACGACTATTTCTTCCTGAGTCTTGAATGTGTTTTATGTATTAAAGTATGTATTACTCTATACAGCGTGTAAATTTCATACGGGCATATATTTTATCCTGACGTAGTTAACGATCATACAAATCATGTGAGAAAGATATTATGTTGGTATCTTTTATTATTGAAGAGCAGTTAATTTTTTAAAGTTTGTCTTAGGAGCAATGTACGAAGTGTGCGAGCGTCCATCGGTCGTCAATGTATCGCCTTTATCCAAGTGCAAGGACGAAATGTGTGGAAAATAAATACCAATCTCAGGCGAGTGAACCGCCTGCGTTAATGATCTAAATTTTTGACTTTCATGGGCGAAGTAAACAAATGGCGAACCATAACAATTCGTGAGCATAACATGACTATTATGTAGATGCTTTAATTTAATTGGCGCAATGTCGTACATTGCTTGCTGAATTAATTAGTAAGAAAAAAAGAAATACAACTAATTTTGCTGTTACACACGTTTTTATGTTAATTAGGGTGTATATTAACTATTGTTAAAATATATGCCCGTATGAAATTTACACGCTGTATAAGTATTTTTATCGTTGTCTAGTACCCATAGTAGTCATTGCACACGCCTAGAGCTTAGTTTGGGGCTAGGTCAATTTGTGTGAGATAGTCTCCTTATATTTATTTATTTTACGTCTTTTTCTTCCATACTTCTCTATTAGTCACCATCTACCGAGATGGCGACTCCCTTTCTAGCCATATCATCTTTCACACAGTCCATCCATCATCTTTGGTTTTCTCTTAAAAAATTTCATTGTGGTATGCGAATCGCGAATCAGCCTAACTTAAAAGTACAGTCACGTGTGATTTTAACGATTCAGAAATTCGTAACACTTTTATGGCGCTGTAAAGTCATATCGCATTTTGTTGTGACGTAACTCTTGACATTTGGAAGCATTTAACCTTTGCTTGTTGTTTTCCTTCCATCACCGTAAATTTCTTTAGATTTTGGACTATCAGGCAGCCTCTTAAGACTGCATGCACCGAAACTGAGACAGTATTTACCAGAGATAATTTGAACGCATAAGATAGAACTTAATCTTAACTAAGAACATTTGTCACCCTAGAACCTCATAAGATCTTTACAGTCCCGTTTTGTAAGTATTAAAAATGTGCGGGGTTAGTTTTGTTTAACACACAACGCAATAAAATGCAATATTATGACGACTTATTACGGGCACCTCAGTTTTACAATCCCTCGGCCGATGTTTTGCCTGTCTGTATTAGTAGGGTATTATTGGGGATTCTGGATCATTTGTCCTCGCTGCGCTCGGATGATCCAGAATCCCCAATAATGATCCAGGATCCCCAATAGTTTCCATCGATCAGGGATCTAGTCGGATGATCCAGGATCCCCAATAGTTTCCATCGATCAGGGATCTAGTCGGATGATCCAGGATCCTCAATAGTTTCCATCGATCAGTGATTCAGAATTCCATAAACTCAACAGGCAAACGAATGACCTGACAATCCTTCAATGGTAAATTTGCATATTCTCGCCTCATAAATTTCTATAACAAAATATTTTGTATAGAGAAGCAAAACCGGAGTGCCGTATAATTCAATTTTATATTACTTATATTTTTGTTTACGGCACTCCGGTTTATTTTTCATAAATTTATTACTTTGTTTATTCATCTTTGTTTATTCATCTTTGTCCCTGTTAACACTTTCCACACAACCATTGCTGTACTAATGTTATAGGATAGTCCCGCTAACAGTTTTCTGGAGTGGCCAATTCCATACTAATTGTTTAAGGACAAGGCGGTCTTTCGATACGTTCCAAAGGGGCGCCTCCTCTGTACTGATATTTACTCAACCAAGATAATACTAGAACGCTGATCTATATATGCGTCCGATCGTAAAAACTTTGATAGCGTGATTCAGGTCTTTTTCAATTATTACTGTCAAATCAAAATAAAAACTGCAAACTTTTTTTGATTTCAAGCTATCTTCAGTTGTTATTAAAAACCACATTATTAAAAGTGTTGATTAAAGTGAAATACATTAATTATTCCAATATTTGTGTATTATTCAAGTAATGAGAGATTGTTACGACATCTATTTAAAAAGGTAGGTACTTAACATCTGCTAGTCTGACGATAAAGTGACTCACGCGCTACTGTTACTAAGAACTTTTCAATGTTATTGTTAGCGTAAGATGGCGCTATTTGACAATGCTATTTGAATGGAATAATACAGTGAAATGAATCTGCGGTCTTTAATAAAGTAAAAATTTCGTAGGTGAACTGAAACTTTAATAAATAAATCGACTGAAACTATTAAGTTTATCTCAACACTGTAATCGTTCGCGATGTACATCAAAGTTCGAACATTGTTACGACATCTATTTAGGTAAATCAAGTGTCAACTTTATTGCTGATTGACAAGAAACTCCGCGCTGTGTTTACTAATCAAGAACTTCGTTAATCAATGTTAAGATGGCGCTATTAATACAAATAATCGATATGAAACTAGCACGATGTTTTTACTGTTTACTAAGAACTTCGTTAATCAATGTTAAGATTGTGTGCATGAATGCAATAAAGTAAAATAATTTCGAACCTTGAGAGCCATTACATAGCATGCTGTATGACATGTAAATAATAGGAAGCGTAAGTAATTTATGTTCATGCTTCACATGATTCGAACAAATATATGTGTTTTTCTTTCTTCTTTATAGCTAAAGCCGATTCACAAATTCTGAGAGTTAAACAAGTTATTTAAACAATAAGTATAGTAAGTCGTTGCTGTCTTCAAGCCAACCAGTGCCTGTTTTATATTTCCTTATTTTTTTATTTTTTTTTTAATAATAAATATCAGGGGGACAATCTCATACAAATTGACCTAGTCCCAAACTAAGATCTAGGCTTGTACTATGGGTACTAGACAACGATATAAATACTTATATAGAGAAATAAATACTTAAATACATAGAAAACATCCAAGACTCAGGAACAAATACTCGTGCTCATCACACAAATATCTGCCCATACCGGGAATCGAACCCGGGACCGCTAGCTTCGTAGGCAGGGTCCCTACCAACTCGGCTAACGCATCATATCGTCTTCATAGTTAGGCTACATTCGGTACATAGAAACGCATTAAAGTACATGCAGCTACCAAATACGAATAAGGTTTCAGGTTAACGCAACAAGCTGGCGCCGCGCCTTATAGGTGTAAAGGATTGGGAGTGATTCACAATAATTATATTTTATTTTCTAATAGACGAACGTCTGTAATGCAGAATTAAGGTTTGATTTTGTTTGGACAATCTCATTTGAAATAAAATTATATTACTAATAATTTAAATTGGTAACATCTAAATGCAGCCTTAGTTTATAGGGTTATAAATGGAGCTTCCATTTATTTGAGCATTCAATTGGTAGTGGCAGTGCAGTGAGTGAGACAAGTAATTAAAAAGAAGCAGCAAGTATGTACGTAATATTTTTTATTTTTTATTATTTATGTTGATTGTGTTTGGTTAGTGATGCTTATTCAAATACTTTTAATAAAAATAGGTCGGCAGTGTTCAATCCGTTCGATTCCGATGAGGAGATTAGCTGTGCCCAGCAACAGACTGCATCTACCGCTTCTACGAGTGCAGCGAAAGTTAAGACGGTAAAGGCGAAGCAGAGAAGAACTAAGAAGGCGGCGGAACTGCACGGCTGTGATTCAGACCTGGACAGCGTCGCGAATGCATCAGCTGCTCAACCGAAAAAGAGACGAGTCGCTGTGTTTCTTGATTCCGAGGTAAGATGCCTATCTTGGGCGATTGTTTATCAAAACATACTTCGAGGATACGATAGCTTAGTTGGTAGTGACCCTGCCTACGAAGCTAGCGGTCCCGGGGTTCGATTCCCGGTATGGGCAGATATTTGTGTGATGAGCGCAAGTATTTGTTCTCAACTATTGGCTAGGTCAATTTGTGTAAGATTGATTTTATTATTATGATGATTTCATTAAAACTGTTTTTACCCAACTTTAAGCCGATTTCAGTTGGACTGACCTAGGTCATGATAACAGTTTGTCGCTGGATTTTTTTAATAATTTAAGTGATTTTATTAATTGTATTTATAAAGGTGAATAATATAAGGTTGCTAAATAATTTCAGGGTGACGAAGAGGAACCGATCAGGGCCGCTCCGCTACGTAATTTTTTGACAAGAAGGACGGGCTCCGGGTACACGCTGCAACGAGATCCCAGCCGGCGCGGGGAGTACTACGTCGAACTCCGAGTCTTCACCACGCGGGAGCTTGAGCCGGTAGCGACGGAAGCAACCAGGTGGAAACATGCCTTTTTCACATATAAAGGGGCTGTAAATAATAATAGCCCAGTTTTCAAAGCGGTCAGACAAGTTGCTCAGGCTGCTAAAGAAGAGTATAAAGGCGTGCAGCCTGTGTTGTACCCGTCAAATACTTTTTAACTAATTTTAGTTATGTGTTTATTGTAATCTGCTACTTTACAGTCGGTTTAAAGGCAAATTTAAAACTTTTGCGGTTTTCAACAAATGTAATTATTACAAAACAAAGCACGTCTTACATAGAACAAAAATAGTATAAGATGTTCTTTTGCGATGTATGTAATGTTTCCGTTCCAAAATTAGCAGCACATAAAAAGACTAATATCCACAAGTCTAATAGTTTGTTAAGTACGCGGCTTGAAAACGTTTATATAATAGCTAATGCTTTTCGGAGTAGAATTGTTAGTTATAAAGTCAATCCCTCAAATACGAATATTACCCCAGATTCATTTTTATGTGAAAACTCTGATATAGCACAACAACTTATTAAAGATTCATTACAAAAGCATGTCTCACTCAAAGTTAATTTGGAACTTTTCGTAAAGTATTGTTTGCCAAAAAATAGTGAAAGTTCCATTAAGTCATTTAACACTAAATACGATATAGTTTTGCAGAGTACAGACGTTTTATCATTATATAAATCACTTGCTGATGTACTAATTACTAAATGTGCGGAATTTGAGCTCTCGGAATCAGGATGGACAATCGAATCAGTTAGTCACTTAGAGATAAACATAGTAAAATACAATCCTTTGAGAGCTGGATCGTTTATACCATTACCAAAACATATTGCTAATACAAAAGCTTGTTTGAATATAAATAATGAGGATAATCACTGTTTTATATGGTCTATAATGGCTCACTTGTATCCTAGCAAGGTTAACTCAAACAGAGTCTCATCTTATCCCAAATACCAAAATGTTTTAAACACTTCCGGCATGGCATTTCCACCAAGCATCTCTGATATAAGGTGGTTCGAAGCCAACAATACTGATATTAGTTTTAACATCTATG
Organism: Acleris holmiana; assembly: GCA_949316455.1. Classification (NCBI taxonomy): domain Eukaryota; kingdom Metazoa; phylum Arthropoda; class Insecta; order Lepidoptera; family Tortricidae; genus Acleris; species Acleris holmiana. Next base: position 14,484,151 of record OX438782.1, on the reverse strand, counting down.
GTTTAACAAAAAATGGTAGTGTTATGGGCCCTTTATATAAAACCGCTAATCGTAAATTACAGCACATCAACTTGTTATTAATAACTAAAAATAGTAAGGCACACTTTTGCCTAATAAAAAACTTTGAGAAACTTGTTCGCAAACAAATAACTAAACATAAATCTAAGATACATTTGTGTGAAGATTGTTTTTTATATTTTTCAACAGAGGAAAAATTAATTCAGCATAGTTGTGCAGGGGTACAAACTGTTTTACCAGAGGCAAATACACAACTTTTTTTTTCTAATTTTGAAAGAACTCAGGAGGTGCCTATTGTGATCTATGGTGACTTCGAAAGCTTATTACGAGAGTATTCAGATAAAAGTAAATCTATGTACGTGGAAAATATTCAATTGCATGAGGCATCTTGCTTTGCATATTACATTTGTTGTAGAAGCGAGCCTTATTTAAACGACTATGTTTCTTATCGCGGTCCCAACTGTTCGAAAAAGTTTGTGGAGTCTATATGTAATGATGTGCAGCGATTGTACTCAATATTATCTGTCAGCAAACCTATGATTCCGCTTACGCTAGAGGAACAGCTATCATTTGAAACTAGCACTGCTTGTCATATTTGTAAAGACAAGTTTTCATCTAGTGATAACATTGTAAAGGATCATGATCACTTCACAGGTCGATATAGAGGGCCCGCTCACAATAGTTGTAATTTAAATTCAAAACCTTGCCCATTTATACCAATAATTTTTCATAACCTTTCCGGATATGACTGCCATTTGTTTATTAATGAACTCACAAACGTATGCGGTCGAATAAACCTTATCCCAAAAAATAAAGAAAAGTATATTTCGTTTACGAAGTTCATTCCAATAGACCAGCAAAATGTAGCTCAATTAAAATTTATTGATTCTTTCAACTTTTTGAGTTCAAGTTTAGACAATTTAGTAAATACAATGAAAAAAGATGATTTCCAACATTTAAAATCATTTTTTGGAGATGGGGCCAAGTTTGATATAGTGCGAAGAAAGGGTGTCTATTGTTACGATTATATAAACTCTTGGCAACGTTATGAAGAAACCCAGTTGCCTCAGGCTTCCAATTTTTTTAGTAAACTCTCATCAGAATCTGTATCTTCTGAGGATTATAATCATGCCTTACATGTTTGGGAAACTTTTGCTATTAAAAACTTAGGAGAATATACAGATTTATACTTGAAATGTGATGTGCTTCTTCTATGTGACGTTTTTGAAAAATTTCGAAGCATGAGCCTTAAATACTACAATCTTGATCCCTGTTATTACGTATCGTCACCATCATTAAGTTGGGATGCTATGTTATTATACACAAAAGTAAAATTGGATCTACTCTCCGATATAGATATGTATCAAATGCTGGAAAACGGAATAAGAGGAGGTCTTGCTCAATGTTCACATAGATACGCAAAGGCGAATAATAAATATCTTCCAGATTTTAACATTAACGAGCCGAATAGCTTTTTAGCCTATTTAGACTGTGTAAATTTATATGGATATGCAATGATGCAGCATCTGCCAACAGGAAATTTCAGGTATCTTAACGATGATGAATTAGCAAACTTTAACGTTGAAAAACAGTCACGCGATTCTGATACCGGTTTTATACTTGAAGTCGACCTTCACTATCCTGTTGAACTTCATGAGTCTCATTCAGATATGCCATTTGCAGCTGAAAAATTTGCTCCTAGAGGAAGCAAAAATAAAAAATTAATTGCTAGCCTCTACGACAAACATAGATACATTATTCACTACATGCATTTAAAAGAATGTTTGAAAAATGGTCTTGTTTTGTTAAAAACATATAAAGTTTTAGCTTTCGATCAAAGTAACTTTTTAGAACCATACATATCTTTAAATACCACCTTGAGACAAAATGCTAGCTCAGATTATGAAAGGGATTTTTTCAAAAAGCAAAACAATTCAATATTTGGCAAAACGATTGAAAATAAAAGAAAACAGGTTGATGTAAAACTTGTTAATATCTGGAAAGATCATTCAAATAACACAAATAAATTTTGCGGCGCGGAAAAATACATAAGTGCTCCCAACTTCAAAAACTTGGCAGTTATATCTGATTCATTAGTAGCAATTCAGTTGCAACAGACAAAAATCGTTTTAGATCGACCCATATACGTGGGTTTCTCTATTCTAGAAATAGCCAAAAGTCATTTGTATCGCTTTCATTATGATGTGATGAAACGTGTTTATAAAAATAAAATTCATCTTTGTTATACGGACACTGATAGTCTTTTGTATTTAATTCATACAGAAGATTTCTATGAAGATATCAAAACACACATAAAGTATTTTGATACTAGCAATTTTGATGCTAGCAACATATTTAATATGCCCTTAGTGAACTGTAAAATTCCAGGATATTTTAAAGACGAAATGGGGGGTGAGATCGTGAAGGAATTTGTAGGTTTGAGAGCAAAACTATATTGCATAGATACCCAAATTTCAACAATCAGGAAAGCAAAGGGAATAAAAAAGTGTGTTACAAAAAAACTTAATATTAATAAATACAAAAATGCTTTATTTCAAAATGAATGTTTTAGAGATAATATGTGTGTAATAAAATCAAAAAATCATAAAATTTTCACGCAAAAAATCAATAAGCTAGTTCTTACAAGGGATGATGATAAAAGGTGTGTATTAGAAGATAATGTTTCGACTTTGCCTTGGGGACATTACAAATTAGCATTTTAATGTGGCAGCACTGTAAAGTAATAGAAATTTAATGCAAACGTGTGAATTGTAACATTTATATTATTTTTATAAAAACAATAAATGATGAATGTATGCCTATTGTTTTTCTTTCATTTACCTCCGCCAGCTAATTAATCACGTGCTTAGTAATAAACCCGCCTAACTCAAAACTATTAATCTTTCCATATTTCAAGACGCACTCTTGATTTAAAATAAGTTGGCTTTTTTATTTTGAGTTACGCTGGTTTTACACCTATTGCAATCGTATTATCATGACTCGATCGCTTCTACTGTCAAGTCAATAAGAGCTATCACAACGTTGATAATACGTTAGCAACAGGGAAACAATCAGACAATATAGAGTGAGGAGCCATTAATAAAAATTATTAAATGGGACAACCTCACACAAATTTACCCCAGTCCCAACTAAGCTCTAGGATTGTGTTAGGGTACTAGACAACGATAAACATGCTTATATAAAGAAATAAATACTTAAATGCATAGAAAACACCCCAGACTCAGAAACAAATACTCATGCATGCATTACACAGATATTTGCTCTGAGCGGGAATCGAACCCGGGACCGCTAGCTTCGTAGGCAGGGTCTCTACCAACTAAGCCAGCCACGTCACCAATAGAGTGGCTGAAATATTGATTAACTTTAAGAATTTAATTAAACAAAGTTGCTATTCTTTTATTTCGTTATAATTGAGATTCAGACAAGGAATTTGATACTGTTGCAGAGAAACAAGTCATAACATGTTAAAACGAGTTGTCCCTGCTTGTTTAACTTTGGCTCGGCGCGTAGGAATGTGGCTACGTAAAGAGTTGCTGACGCGGCGTGCGCGCAATTCGACTTTATCTTCTTAGTGTATGACCCAAGTTAAATAATAAAAAAATAATGTCGGTTTGTAGTTCCGCTACAATACTGTTGCAGAGGAAACAAATCATGACATGTTATAACGTGTTATCTCTGTTTATTTAACTTTGGTTGCACGTAAAATAAGTTCCACATTCTATATGAACATCATTTATTAAAATAAGGTTGATAATAATATTAAACTTAATAAGGTGAAAGTACAACAATAATAATTAAATAGCAGGCAGACTTCTTATAAACCATTGTCTTTACTAATTTACACTTAATGAGACAAAAAATAACATATTTATAACGCCAAATTATTTATAAATAAACATAAATTAAAGAAATTTATGATAAAATTAAAACAACGCTACATTAATTACATTACGGAAGAAAAATAATAATAATTACTATTTTTCTTCCTTATTTCAAACTTCGTTGACAATAACTTATATTAATTGGCTCTACAAAGTAAGTAAATAACAATATAATTGGCATAAATTGATTTTATAATTCAGAACTATAATATAAAATAAACATGGAGATATAATAGAAATAAGTCACAATTATACATATATAACTAACACCGAAATTAATCACTTTCAAGTTTTTTCATAATTTTTTTTAACACATTTTCTGTGCTGTCCAACACTTCATCATACGGATCACACACGAGATATTGCGCACTAACTGAACGATCACTGTAACACTCGTCCATTGTCTCAATGTTTATTTTAATTAAATATCGTCCATTGCGAATGTTATTTTTAATTACAAATGATGATCCTTTTCTACTACGATCCTTTTTATTAATACCCGATTTGGTATTTAATGCTTTCAACTCCCTTTTGTCCCGCGGAGCGTCAGGCTCTCGCGTTACGGTTGCGTTACACATGTTTTCTCTACGGGCTAAAAGCTCTTGCCGCTTTTTTTCCACTTTTTCCATGTAACCGTCAACGTCTTGAGCATAATAAAAAGGATGATCCTCCGGCACATCGTGGAAAACGGGGCTGACATCATATATGCTGCCAAAATCAAGTCGATCATTCTGCGTGCTGTCTTCCATAATTATCTGAAATATAAAAGTGTCATAAGTTTTTATTTAATAAAAATGGCAATAAATCCAACATAACTGGATGAAGCAATAAAAAATAGATTTACTTACCTATATATTTTAAATACGCGGGACCCACGTTAGAAGCGAGACAAATGTCGACTGCGACTGACGCTCGAGTAGCAGCAATTTAGATCTCGGTGTATAATATTCTTCGCCTAATATAAGACAGGAATGTGTAATTAGAGAAATGATAAAGACTTACAAAGATAATTCATTGATTTAGGATGATTATATTATTACAAGTATTTATTTGATATTATATTAAATTACTGAACAGAAGGCGAAATGAAATTTATTAAACAGCCTGTGTCAATAGAAATCAGCAAAATAAGTGATGGATCACATTGCACTAATTATAATAACAGACATAGTATGCTTCTTCCCAACTCTATACGATGTATTATATGTGGACCATCAAATTGTGGAAAAACAAATATAATTTTAACTTTATTGCTTCATGAAAATGGGTTAAAATTTCGAAATGTCTACATTTACTCTAAAACAACTTTTCAACCTAAATATAGATTTTTAGAGGAAGTTCTTAAAAGAATACCCGAAATTAAACTGTTTATGATCCACGATGAAAAAGAGGTAATCTCTCCTCATGAGGCGATGCCCAATTCAATATTTATCTTTGATGACGTAGCTTGCGAAAACCAGACTAATATTCGTAATTACTTTTGTATGGGCAGACATAAAGGAATAGACTGTTTTTATTTAACGCAGACTTACTCTAAAGTGCCAAAGCAATTAATACGAGACAATGTTAATTTTTTGATAATTTTTAAACAAGACGATATCAATTTAAAACATATTTATCGTGAGCACGTAAATTCTGACATTAGTTGGGAAAAATTCAAATCGCTTGCCGCAAATATATGGAAAGATTCACATGCGTGTCTTATAATTAACAAAGATTGTAAATTAAATAATGGTCGATATAGAAAGTCATTCGATGTTTTTGTAAAATTTGAATAAATATAAATGATGACTAAAATAAAATCACTTTACTTATAACAATAAGAAACATCGGGGGTCTTTTTAGACCGCGTTATTGATTTGCCATGGAGACAGACATAAAAACACAATTAATTAAATCTGTAAAGAATATTAAAAATAAGTTAAAGAAGATGCAGCAAGAGGAGGATGATTTAGAATTAAAAAATAAGAAGATTTTGAAACCATTAACCGATCCGCTAGAAACCATGATGTTTCTTCATAATTCTCCGAAGCAAATAACATCTTATAATGAAAATAAGCATAATATCAAAAATATATTATCAAATGATGTAAACGCGGATTGTATCAAAAAGGATAAAATAAATATTCCCAACATACTTGAAATAAAAACTCCTACGAAAATGGAAAATAATGTGGCAAAAGTAAAAAGCTTTGAGGATGTCGATTCTTATTTGCAAGTCCCAAATAAACCTTTTAATGTTGCCTTTGGAGTAAGACATGACGGTGAAACACTTATGATAGGAAATTCACCTGCAACGCTTAAATCTTATGGGGAGAATTCTCCTAATAAAATATCTACGATTAATGTAAATGATAAAAGTTATGAACTAACGCCGGGTTTAAAAGAGCTTTTATTTCAAAGTAAACCGAATTGCGACAAAATAAATGAAAAGGATAAAATAACCTATAAAGATATTTTGGTGCACACTAATGTCCATAAGAGAGGTTTTAGTCCTCAAGGTCAGATACAAGGTAATTCAGGAATGAAATACTGTCAAATTATTAAACCCCTATTTCAAGAATCCAGCACGGCAAAGCAAGGTGGTAATCTGCCTTCCTTAAAAAAATATAATTCAAATACGGATTTTGTATATTGGGATGATCCTAATGAGTTGATTGAACGTTTAAAAATTTTAATTGCTTCTAAAGATGCTGGCAACACTAACCATGATAACGAAATAATTTCGATTATAGAAGAACTAAAAGAAGCAGACATCATTAAGGAATAAAAAGACTTCAGAACCAACTGTTGATTCAGTCTCATTGTGTTGGTTGAACATGAATGTAGATAAGTTTGGACACCATGTGTTAAAAAAGCATAAAATGAATAATTTTAATGAACCTCCCTTGGCTTTCATAAACGTTACCGATTGTTTTGATGCAAAAAATAAGATAATTAAACATATTGGAAAGCCTGTCGATCCAGAGGACTGCGCCACAAAACAGTATGTTGACAATACTGCAGATAAATTGTTTAATAAAATAAAATTAATTAATCAAACATTAGCTCAGCTAGAGACAGAAGTAAATAGCCTGCAACAAAGTATTGAAACAGTTTCATTTAAGAACAAATACAAGAAATGAGTAAAGCAATCGTAGTAAACGAAATACATAAACAAGCGCGGAAAAACTTTCCTCGAAGACATGTAGTGATGAAAGATATAGATGATTTATGGCAAGCTGATCTTATTGATATGCAATCTGTTTCAAACAATAATTTACAGTTTAAATATATTTTAGCCATTATTGATACTTTTTCTAAGTATGCGTGGGTATATCCATTAAAAAAAAAGAGTAAGGAATATATAACTCAAGCTTTTTGTGATTTGTTCCAAAAAAATCGAATACCCAAAAACTTGCAAACTGATTTAGGAACTGAATTCTATAATAAAAAAATAAAATCATTACTTGAGTTACATAAAATAAACCATTACTCTACATACTCTACTAAAAAAGCATCTATAGTGGAAAGATTCATAAGGACTTTTAAGAATAAATTGTACAAGCAATTTAGTTTAAAAGGAAACTATAAATGGATAGGAAACACACTTTCGGAAGCAATTAATGAATATAATAATACGATACATAGAACAATAGCTCTTAAACCAATTGAAGTCAGTGAAAATAATAAGGATGCTGTATTACAGAAATATAAAAAGCTTTTATCAAAGAGGAGTTCAACAAAGGAAAAAAATAAATTTGCAGTCGGAGATTCCGTTCGTATAAGCAAATATAAAGGAACATTTGAAAAAGGATATACTCCCAATTGGTCAACTGAAATATTTACTATTACGAAAGTACAAAACACAAACCCAATAACGTTTATCATAGAAGATGCTAGACATCGACCCATCTTAGGATCATTTTATGCTCACGAATTGCAAAAACCTAAATATAAGAACATTTATCTTGTAGAAAAAGTATTGAAGAAAAATGGTCGAAAATTATATGTAAAATGGTTAGGTCTACCTTCACAAGAAAATAGTTGGATTGATAAAACAGAAATCTTATAAGCAGCAAACATCATAGTTTAAGCGCATTTTAATTGCGCACTTGAAACTGGACAGAGTATTTCATCGAAACAAAAAATAACTTATTTATTAATAATTTATTTACAATTCAACAAAAATGGTAGGGTCAAAACCTAAATCGAATGGAAAAAACAAGAAAACAATTGTGTTCACTCCCTCACAGAAAGCCAAGTCTGGCGCTGGTTTTAAAAACACTTTCAAAAATATTGTTTCTCTTACAAAAAAACATATTAAAAAGTTAAAACCTACATGTAAAAAAGCGGCTATTGAGTTAGCAGTTGCTGTTGCACGAGAATTGACGAGGGATTCAGATACTTCAGTAAACATTCCCCGGGTGATACCTGTGCCAAAAGTTGGAGGAGTTTTGCCCCTAATACCCATTTTTGCCGGATTGTCTGCTGCAGGTGGTTTAGCAGGTGGCGCAGCTGGTATTGCTAGAGCGGTAGAAGCTATTAAGTCTGCTAAACAACGTTTTCAAGAACTCAAGAGGCACAATCAAAAAATGGAAGAATTAAATTTAGGAAGAGGGTTGCATCTCAAAGAGCACAAGAATGGATTAGGAATTTATTTTAAAAATAAAAAAAACTAATGCAGAGGCTACCTAAACGAGCGTTAACTAACATCGACATTCTCGAATATTGCAAAGAAATTCCCAATTTTCGAGGAGTTTTCATGCGAGATCAGTTGCCAAAACGTCCATTAAAAAAAGAATGCGGAATTATTAATCTTGATAGTTCCCAGAATTCTGGCACTCATTGGGTAGCCTATGCAAAATTTAATAATTATATCGAATATTTCGACAGTTATGGTAATTTAAAACCACCTGAAGAATTTTTAAAATATGTTGGCTTAAATATTTTTTATAATTACGTTAACAAGCAAAAAACTCATCCTTTCATTTGCGGCCACTTGTGTATAGACTTTTTAAACTCATTTTGGGATCTTCATAAATAGCTTACACTTTCAAAAAACATTTTAGTCAATAACAATGTCTATTACATTCACAATCACTGGAAATGAATCCATTCTTCGATCAGAATTAAATACTCATTTAATATTAGAAGACGATTACGAGTGCGGCTTACTGTATTTTTCAACATTTAATTCAATACCTAATATTACTGACAGCAACAATGTATTCGCTTACGGTAAACAGAAGGATATTAAAATTCCTTGCGGCGCATATGACCTGTCTGATTTATATGAATATTTAAAAAGTAATATGAACAATTGTCAGTTTAAAATCGTTCCTAACAACAATACTTCTAAATGTTCAATTTTTTGCAGCGAACCGATTAATTTTAAGGTAAAAAATAGTGTAGGTGCATTATTAGGGTTCTCAGAGATGTTGGATCCAAATAAATGGCATGAATCAGTCAACCCTGTATGCATTATTGCTGCGTCTGTGATACGGATCGAATGTGATCTTGTCCAAGGTTCCTATACGAACGGTTTGCCTACACATATAATTCATGAATTCGTGCTTAACAGTCCGCCCGGATATCAAGTAATTGAAGTACCTAAAAATATAATATATTTTCCTCTAAAGAAGAAACATATTTCGTCAATTACGGTGAAAATATTAGATATACAGGGAAATCTAATTAATTTTAATAACGAAAATATTAATATAAGTCTTCACTTGCGAAAGTCAAAATGATAATTTTTAACGATGATATCTGTAACAAAATACAAAGACAAAGTCGTTCTAACTCCACTGTCAAGCGCAACGTCAGACGAACTAGACGCAAAAAGGTTGTAGCAATAACAAAAAGTAATAAAGAGTTTCTTCGCGCTCTTGGATTAAAAATATGAGCATCCTCCATATAACCGACGATCCGCAATTCGACAATTCAATTGAAAGTTATGAAATCCATACTTATAACCCATACAATAACAGTTTTAATGAAAATGATGAAATACGAATACCTATCCATCAGCAAGATATATACGTATTACCTTCAGCTAGCGCGTTATACATAGAAGGATATTTTTCTATAACAGCTAAAGACGTGAGTGGTGTAAAAAAAGTGAAAAATGTTAAGTTGACAAATAACGCTATATCATTTCTTTTTCAAGATATTAGATATGAAATGAATGGGATTGAAATAGATCGAATTAGAAATGTTGGAATCACTACTACAATGAAATCTTTAGTTTCAATGAATGGTGGAGAAAGTAAAGCTGCTGCAATGTGGGGTTGGAACGTGGACGGATTTGATGATCACAGTGGAAGATTTAGTATTCTTTTACCACTTAATAAACTATTAGGTTTTGCGGAGGATTACAAGAAAATAGTTATTAATAGTAAACATGAACTAATACTAAATAGAAGTAGTACAAATCTTAATGGTGTTGTAACCGAAAAAGATGATTCAGTGGAAGTTAAGGTAAATAAAGTTCAATGGCGCATGCCGCATGTTAAAGTTTCAGATCATCAAAGGCTTGCATTGCTTAAACATTTAGAAAAAGATAAACCTATGCAAATAGCGTTTAGAAATTGGGATTTATATGAATATCCATTATTACCAAAAACAACCAAACATACATGGTCTATAAAAACCACTTCGCAACTAGAAAAGCCTCGATATGTAATTTTTGGATTGCAAACTAATAGAAAAAATAACAAATTAAACGATAGCGCTGTATTTGATCATTGTAATCTTAAAAATGTGACTTTATTTTTAAATTCATACTATTATCCATACGATAGTCTTAACTTGAAATTTGATGAGTACAAATACAGTATATTATACGATATGTATGCGAGATTTCGTCAGTCGTATTATAACCTTCCTATAGATCCGCTGCTTGATCTTATACAATTTAAGGAAAAAGCTCCATTATATGTGATTGATTGTTCGAGGCAAAATGAGCATTTAAAAACTGGACCTGTTGACGTTCGTTTAGAAATCGAAACAGAAAAGGATTTGCCGGATAACACTAGTGCTTACTGTTTGATTATTAACGATCGTTTGGTGGAGTACAGACCTTTGAGTAATATTGTTAGAAAGTTGACATGATGTCGACAGCAATAGTTGATGTGCAGGGGTTTAAAACGGACAACAATTCATTCATTGTCAAAGAAGTTGCAATAGCTGTTAATGAACAATTACTACACCTACTTATTCTACCACCTTGCCCACTGCACAATCTCTCTCCAACCGAACGTAAACAAGTATCGTGGATACAGAGAAACAGAAAAATTAATTGGAATGATGGATTTATACCTTACGAAAAATATTTAATGTATATCCAAGAGTTTCTGATTGATAAGACGATTTTATGTAAGGGTCTGGAAAAAGTTACCTGGCTTAAAACTATTTTAGATCATAATGATGTTATTAACCTGGAAGATATGAACTGTCCTAAATTGTTAAGTTTGTACGAAGAATATAGATTGTCAAGTGATGTGTTTAACTGTATATATCATCCAACTGTATGCGCGCTAAGAAATGTAACTTGTTTAAGAAAATGGTGTTTAAATAAACATGTTTTATAAATTCTTTTTATTTATTATCTTATAAAGGTAATTAACCCTGAGTTCTCAAATCAAATAGTATTTACTTATTGAATTACGACAACGTCAATTACTAATGTCAATTTTAATAAAATTTAATCAAACCAAAAGTAAGGTTAAGAAGGATAATGGGGCTACATACGAGTATATCATGAAAATGGCTGAAAGAGAGCAAACATGGAGAATTTATTTTAAATCGTGCTATCAAAGTTTTTACGATCGCTCGCATATATAGATCAGCGTTCTAGTATCGAAAGACCACCTTGTCCTTAAACAATTAGTATGGAATTGGCCACTCCAGAAAACTGTTAGCGGGACTATCCTATAACATTAGTACAGCAATGGTTGTGTGGAAAGTGTTAACAGGAACAAAGATGAATAAACAAAGATGACTAAACAAAGAAATAAATTTATGAAAAATAAACCGGAGTGCCGTAAACAAAAATATAAGTAATATAAAATTGAATTATACGGCACTCCGGTTTTGCTTCTATTTACAAAATATTTTGTTATAGACATTTTTGTATCTACATTTCGACAGTATCAGTCGAATGAACGAGGCGAGGATATGCAAATTTACCATTGAAGGATTGACAGGTCATTCGTTAGGTCACTACCTGTTGAGTTTATGGAATTCTGAATCACTGATCGATGGAAACTATTGGGGATCCTGGATCATTATTGGGGATTCTGGATCATCCGAGCGCAGCGAGGACAAATGATCCAGAATCCCCAATAATACCCTACT